>JACXSJ010002021.1:0-59954 GCA_014851325.1 Pentalonia nigronervosa | reverse complement strand
ACCAGGAGATTATTTCATTTAATGAGGATTGTAGATTTTGAATTGCTAACTCTAAGGAACTGTCTTGGGTGAGAATTGTCGTGTCGTCTGCGAACATTGCTAATTGAGAGTTAGGAGGGGTTGGGATGTCGTAGCAGTATATATTAAATAGGGTTGGTCCCAGAACCGATCCTTGGGGTACTCCAGCTTTGATTTGGTGATGGACATTTTTTAATTGTGTTTAAATCCAGTCCGACACTGTAGAAGTCTCCGAAGGACTAACGATACCGTAAGTATATCCTTGCGATTTTTTTTTTTTCAATTTTCGTGAATCATGCAGCAAGAGTACCAAATTTAGAAATTCCTATTGAAATTTATTTTGAAAGCTGGTTTAAATTTTTTTTTAAATTTCAGTAGAAAAATCTTTAGCACATAACGGCATAATGGACAGGCGAGCATAACAAGCAAACGTTATACTTATCAGTCCTCAACTAATAATTTATTAAAACACAATCGCAGTATTATGCGTCTTTACCTCACTGAGATAACTGTACTATTTCACTATGTATAATTTTAGGGTGTTAGATTCATACACAATTTTATCCCTCAAAAAATTGTGCCAAACCCTCTTTTATTAGGTCCAATAAATGAAATCCAATCAAGTCTTATTTGTATTTTATGTCCATGTGGTAAATTTAGGCCCATTTATATTTTTGTTTTAAACATCCACTCCACAGCCTTTAAAATAAAAATACATTACCTACTAATCAAAGGAGAGTTGAACAAATAGTCGAAAAACAATAAGGGTTATAAAAAATACAATAATAAAATCAAAATTTATCTTAGAGTTTTTACCGATTAAAAATCTACAGCAATCCACATAAACAAATATAAAACGTGTAAGCAAAGTTTACATTTGTGTTTATACATGTATTCCAATAATATCAGTTTACCAACTATGGAGGAAAAAACAAATAAGTAAAAGTAAACAAATCATTTAAATTCGAAAATTTTGCCATCTGTCTCACTCCCACCTGATGTACGTTTCAGATGAGTTCATATTAAAATGGAAATATTTTATAATATGGATTTTATTATATTATGTTGACGGTAAACATTATTTGGACCAAAGTCAAAATTGGACTAAACAATTAATATCGAACTAAATTAAAATTGGATGAAATGTCTGGTCGGACGGAATTATGAAAACCTAAACATACAGGATTGCTAACACCTGTATAACATTAGGCCGGTCGCGTAGATCGTAAAGATATCCTTTAATACTCACGAGATACGTCGTGCGCGCATGCTCGTTTGAAATTCACCGTGGGTTCACAATACATATATATTATATTGTATCGTCGCGAATCGTCGCGGCTTTCTTTTTGGCGGTATTCGGGCCAAAAGCATTCGTCTTTGTTAGGAAACACCGCCATTGTTCGGTTGGCGCCCGTATGTTTTCGTACAGGCGGCGGCGGCGGCGGCACCCTCATTCGTTCTTATATATATATTCTATATAATATCTCCCTTGTTCGGCGGCAGCGGCCGTCATATTTCAACCCCAAAGTTACCCTTGTCCAGATGGGATAAAAAAAAAATACACACCCACACACTCGCATGCGTGTATATATAAATCCCTGGCCCCGGTCAAATTTATCCGACCCGAAGTCGATTTCTGGATTTCTAGACCGCTCTGTCACGGCGAGTGCAGGTACCGTCACGGGCGTACACCTGTTCGCGCAGTGCACGCTATGCACACACACGAATAATAAACGTAATCCTCCAGCTCTCGGATTGATCGCCATTTAATGGACTAATATTACAGTTACACGTCACGCTGCGATTCGACGAGATCCGCGATTGTAAAAATTCTCGATAATTATTTAGTGAAATATTTTATGATTCAACCGTATAGACACGCGCTGCACCGTCGAAATACACATGTCATGCCAAGTGCGAGCGTTATTATAATCGTCGTTTCCGTCTTCGATCTTCTGCTTCAACACAGGTATAACATAGCGTGTATAAATTTATATAATATTAATACGTATAGTGATTTCGTTGCACGCGTATGATGATATTGGCATAATGTACCTCCAGTTGTCCTCAAAATGACCTTATTTTTTCTATCTATACCGATTCACCTCTAACTACTTATTCAGATCAAAATTAATTTTAGTTGCCTTCAACGTATTATATTATACACGATTAAAATACCATAACTGTCTTAAAATATAGGTAAATATGTAAATAAATTAATAGGTACAAAAAAAATGCATATTTTAATCAACGAATAAATGCAATGTTTGTATTGTAAATACAACCTAATTTTTCAACAACAATAATAAGTCAATAGCTTGGCGCGGCGCTTTGGCTGCTACCAGTCGCGTTCTGCGACTGAGAGTAAGCAACGCCCGCTACTACTATTTACCGGATGGGCGACCATCAGGGTTTTCTAAACATACACACACGTACTATAAAACCCTACAGTACCCTTCTCCACAGTTCCACAGGCTAATGACTTTATTTGTGGAAGCCTTAATCTCCCTCCCCCCCCCTTAAAAAAGTCAATAATTATAAACTATTTTTGTTGTATTGATGACAAATTTTGATAAATTACCATTTATGCCATTTACGGCTATAAATATTGTATTTATTTTGTAGCCGGCATTTTAATCATGTAGATATATATTAAAATATGTTGAAAATAATTGGTACATTCGGTTGAGGGCAATCGGTACTTTTCTATAATGCCAAACAACCACTGAGGATAACTGGTCAACACTTGATGATATAAAATAGTAAGCAATGCAACGAAAATAATGATAATGCGTTATAAGCTTTTGGAATTATATTGGCGGCCAATGAGTTTCACAGAATCTACTTTTATCAGCGTGTGTTTAATTTAGCCAAAACTATTTTATCTAAATCTACACGGATAGTATAGTATTTTAAAAATCACTAGTAATTCGCATACAAAGAATACACCTTTTGATTATAGTTACCAGGACGAAGTTAAGTGATTTCGTTATGATACACTACCCTCATAAATTATAATACTTACACTGGATATTTAATTTTTTAACATTAGATATATTAATACCTAGCTATTCTTAAAACTTAATATTAAATTTAAGAAATAACTTTTTTCAAACGAATCCACTTTAAATAAATATATTGAATGAATACAGATGATGGAAAATAATTTGAGAATAATATCTAAATGTTTATAGGAATAATAATAAACATACAAAAAAAAATTCAAATATGATTAATGTTTAGATAAATATTATACAGTTACTCGTTTATTTGTCATTATTCACAAATCGTCCATGAAAATAATATTATGATGAATTATGTTTGATAAAATGTCGTCGCTTAATATTAGAGTTGCGTACGAATTCTTTATTATTGTCTTGGAGGCATATAATTATGTCTAACAATCCCGTTTTATACTGCCAAACGCTGGATTCCAATTTAATTTTATCACGACTGCGTCATAAAATACACACCGAAATACCATTATACTATATTACGCACCTCATTCGATCATACGGTAACATTTTTAAAACTAGAAAAAATATTTTAATAAACTGATTGATAACGTCAGCGTGTCATAATAACACTGCGTGAACGTCGTCGCTGTATAATATAGGGAATATTAGTGTCGAGTAATATAATATTTAATATATAGTCCGTTTTTACGACGCCATATTTTAGAAACAAACTTCTTCTATATACTATACTACACTTATGTAGTACATCCATATACACATAAGACCTGCATAATATTATATTTACCTTATAATTATTTGTATCGAGCTGCGGTTACAATATACTCCATATATGCGATATCAAGTGTACAATTTTTATTAGCCACCTACAACTAAACGACACAACCAATAACCATGTACTATATAATGGTGTATAGTATATTGTAATAGGACTTGTGTCACGGTGAAAATGGTCCGCCGCCACCGTTAAGATATAAAATATTATATAGCTTATTGCAGACAATAATATAAACGAGGGCGTCGTAAAAGCGCACCGAAAGCTTTAAAATGCGATAAATAATATACGAAATGTCTATTTTCATTTTTAAGACGAGAAAAATAAATAATAATAATAACATAATATATCACGGTATCGATGATAATACAGAATGGCCGCAGTATTACAACGGTTATCTTTTTTTAGAATCGACGCGTGTAAGGTTTTATTCTCTTCCCCCCCTCCCATGTATGTCACTTCATCACGTTCAATCATCGTAGTCGTCGTCGTATTACATACATACGCCGAACTCACAACGTTTACCTTACCCAGTGTTCGTGTCTATGACGTGGGCTGCATGGCGAGCTCATTGATTTAAAATTTCGCTGAAAGCATATCTCGTATAAGTAGTAGTTTAAACAAAGATATATATATATATATATATATATATATGACGCGTATACCCACGCGATGTTTACACAGTTCCGGTCCACATTGTCCGTATAGGAGTTGTCCGTCGACGATCTGACCGCCGCGGACCGAACTCTCTCGTTCGGCTCCTCGGGGGCTGCGGCCGTCCCTAAATCAATTACAGCAAACATTCATTCAATCCGGAGTTGCCGAGCGCGCACCGCTCTTCCGAACTTCGTGTCACCCCCTCCCCCTCCCGACAACGAATTCGCGCTTGTTTACTCAACCGAATTGAAAGCGCCGTGCGGTGTTATACGCCTAATGGTGTACGGTATATTATTGGTATAGCCACCATTTACGCGGTAACCGGTAAGTATCAGCTTATATACCTACATGTGCGAAAAAGTCAGGGCGCACAGTGTGCATTTCCAGAAGACCATTACACGACGGATGGGAAGGAGTTTATAGGAGGGGGTGATATCAAAATAAAAAATCGGTGCATCAGACGGACAGTCGGCAGTCTGCTCCAGCTTCCTTTGTTTGTAACATACATTATACATGCATGTGAGGTGCACCTTATAATATAGGGTATGTTTTTTACATGTCATTGTTTTCAACATGACGTTTGGTATATACAACTATTAATTTTCAAATTCATTATTTTATTTTTATATTACGAAATAAAATATTTACTCTTCGGGATTTTCGAGCCATTTCATCCAACACTATTCTGAATTGAAAAAAATAAAACTTGAAAAATGCATTAAACATGTTTATTGATCTGTGAGTAACCCACTAAAACTAGTCATAACAATATAAATTATGGTGGGACAAAGGTCGTTTCTAACGAGAGATAAGGAGTAGAATGTACATGTCGTCTACGAGTGTAAAAGTAATTACTGAACACAAAATCATAACTCCCCAAAATTGAATAATAAAAAAAAAAAAAGGCTCTGATAATATTATATCACTCAGATGACTCCCCGTAATTACGCCACTGATGCACGATCCACATTGCCCTGTTTTTCTCGATGGAAGAGTGTTAATTATAGAATAGGTGTTAGTTTAGAGTTTGTCATTATTTTTTTCTGTAAACTGCGATTTTTTTTCTTTCTGATTGAAATGCTGATTGTCAGATTTGAGATTCAATATTTCGAAATACCCACTGCGCCCTCATTCATTGCACGTTTCGATCACCGCGGTATATACGCTATTTTTACACTATTATATAGGTATACTACAAATTTCACAAGATCGCATTACCTTTTTATATCTTATAGGTAGACATTTCGGGCCGGATTTCCTAGATTGTTTAGTATACTACTAGCTCGTTGCAGAAATACACGCACGGACGGTGTATTAAATTTCCGTTTTTAAATTCGGTACATTTTTGTTGATAACAATTCCGTTTAATTCGTAAGAATACAATGTAAAGACTGATGAGTGAATGGAATGAGACGTGCGGGAGCCTGTAAAGTGTATTATATATATATAATAGTGCGCATGTCAATCCACGTTTTAATATAAACCGCATATATGTTATTACAAACTATAATGTAATAATAATAATTCTAAGCTTCAAAAGTCTAATTTTATTACTGCTGACCGGATAATTATTTTTTTAACAGCTGGTTTTATAATTTATAAATAACTCATAATTGTGTACCTATTATATAATTTGTTTTGTTGTAGTGTAGTTGTACGAATTTCAAAACGTTAAAAATATAAACTATTAATATATGTAAACAGATTTATAACTTATAAAAACAATTAATTTATTAATACTTTTATTTGGTTTATGTACTATTATAATTGTATATAGCCACAGGATGCATCCAAAATACATTTCATATATCGATAGAGATATGAAGACTTGATTTTGACCTGGTTACCTAGTGGGGAAGGGGCATAAATGTTAACGCACGTGCGCAGTCATAGTTACGTATTACAAAATATATAATACGTGTATTTAATATAAATATAACAGCTGCGTCGGTGTAGCCCGGGCACTTGGTCACACGGACTCGGTCTCCGTTCACGGGTAATTGATACAAATGGTTTTGAGAACGTGTGACAAATCCCCGGCCCGCCGTCGGTCCCATCACCGATCGTTTTCACCCTCCCCCCACCATTCAACTACGGAGGGTCTGTGTGGGCCCGATGACGACTGCGACCGTACAACGATATACATGGCAACGTGTAAAGCTCGCAAAACGACTCACGCGCAACGGTTTTAAATTCGAACCGAATTCGTATATTTGTGTTCATGAGAGTGTATGCGCGTGACACTCCACCCGTCGAGTCCGCCGAATACTATACCGATGCGGCCGGTGGGTGAGTGGGCAGAATACTGCTGCTGCTGCTGCCGCTGCTGATTTAGCAGCGGGGTCCGCGTGCGCGTCTATCTTTTGCCCGAGCTGATTGATGATGCGAACTGCAGACACACAGACTCGCGTGTGTCCTTTTCGTTCATTCTCTCTCTCTCTCTCTCTCTCTCTCTCTCTCTCTAGCTCTACCCATGTCTGTCTTTCTCAGTCTATCTATCTATCCCGATCTATCTCTTCTCTCTTTTTTTCTCTCTCTCCTCTCTCTATCACTCTCTCTCGCTCGCTAGCTCTCCTCCCTCCCTACCCCATAATCCATCGGTTTACCTCGTATTTTTCATCGCGTTCCGAGGAATTGATTCCCATATAATTCACCCCTGAGTTTTATATACATTATATACTCGCCGCAAACCACCCACCAACCATTTTATACCACATATATAAATAGCCCGACGCGAATCCCGTGTATAATAGCCGTTTCGTATACGATAAGAGAGAGACGAATGATAAATTCGGATTGTAGTCGCGTCCAATTGCAGTCGGCCCACCAAATCATATAAATATTCTAAAAACTCGGCCGTTGTAATAAGTTAGTTAAATACGAATGTTTCGTCAGTCTTTTCTTAAATGTATACTATCACGTATAATACTTAATATTTATTGTACTGCATTTTGACGTATAACAGTCGAAAAATTTATTTATAATTCCAAAATGGATTAAGTTCAAGGCGAGAAACTGACCTGCAAAAACCATATTGTTATATTATTTCCCCTTCGTATCTGATGCGTAGATATAAAAATCTAGTTTACAGTCTCCCGAAAACCCAACTCGAAGATTATTAACCATGTTGTGGCATTGGCGTCGTTAAATACTCGTGTCGTAAATATGCTTCCTAATAACTGCTAGGATCGCGCTTAAATAACATTTTCATTTCGATTCCTTTCGCGTGTACAGAAAAGAGCAAAAAATTGTGTTCAGAAAGTTGTAAGCTCTTTCTTATTTTTCCATTCGAAACATTATACTTTCTATAATTTGTAGATAAGTTATTAACTATTTGAACTAATCGATTTTTGTTAAAACTATTAATTTTCAATTATTGTTTTTCCAAACATTTTTAATTTTAAAACCGAAATTATGACTTTATTACACTATCTATTTTATTACTCTATCGATATTTTCTATAGCTATGTATCTAGTTAATATGATAAATAAATAATATTAATTTTCAAACACGTTATTTTGTAATAACTTAAAGTAATCTCAAATAATAGTATCAAAACTATTTGAAGAAACAAGTGATTACCTTTAAAATAATCACTTTGTAAATTCCTATTCAAAAATTAACAGATTTTTAACATGACATACAGGCATATAAATAATGAAAAACTAATTATCTCTTAAATACCTAAATTATTTAATAATATGATCGATATTGCCTACAATAGCTTGATAAACATTACATTCATTTAATAAAAAAAAATGTTTAAAATGTAATAAAAAATCAATAGTTAATCTCTGAATTTTTTATAAATAGTAATTTTAAAGATACTCAATTCCGGCATTCTATTTGGTAGACTTATTTAAGACAAATAGCATAATAATATGCAATATAAATAATAGTTATTTCATGACGTACTATTGATCATCGTTAATTTAAGAAACTTTTTTTTATCTTTATAGACATAACATTAAAATGTTATTCTAAACATATATATTTTTATAGATCATCAAAAATACTCGTAAAACATTGTCACTAAATCTTATCGAGTTTATTAGTTTTTTTCAAAAGTATAATATAAAACATCTTACAACTCTATTTTTTTTTTTTTTTTTTTTTTTTTTATATAATCTTATTTATTTCAATTAATATACGGCCAGTCAAATGAAGCAGTCCAAATGTGTCGCTTTTATTTGAATTTAATTAATGTTGATTCGAAGTCTGAATTAATAAATTCACTGTTTCTAAATTATGACACATATATTTAATTATAAATTAACTGTACCAGTGTTTGGGGGTGTTTAGTAAATATTTACTAAAAATCAAGACCATATTCGACGTAACAGAAAATTAATTTACAACTAGTGAAATTCGACGAGATTCAATTACATTTTCATTTGGCCACGTAAAATTATACGTCTTTACAAATGTACCGGGATAAATTTCATACATATTTGAGTAGGCTGCGATATTATAATAATATAATAACAAATCATATTATTATTGTTATATATTTTATGAAATGTAGCATAGCTCTTGTAATTTTATTAGTCTTGATAATCTATATTAATGTCACAACTATAATGCCGGTGGCGTTAAGCTATGTTATTGTTTGCGAGCCGCTAATTGAAAAATCCTTGATGAAAAACAGCTAAATCGTCAATAAATGCGAACGGTGGTGGTTTAACAAAAAGATGTTTATGGTCGTAGATATTAAATCAAATCTCGTTACGAAATTATTTGTTCTTGCTGATTTCGTTCTTTGTAGTCGGACGTTATAGGCATTTCACGCTGTCTAAGATACGTCGCGTTTGCTGGATAAGCAATTCAATATTATTTAGCGAACGCTAACAAGGAACAATAATGTGCCTTCCTACGCGGGCTGCAACCTTCGAAACTATTCCAAACTCCACTTCACGCAGACCGAATTCGTGACGACGATGGGCACTTCCAAATGAGATATCTCGTCAATCACTACAGTTAGAAATATACACAATATCCGTGAGTGTATAGTATCACTATCTCTCTCTCTCTCTATATATATATATATATATATATATATATAACACAGCCATAAGACGTTTTGCAAAGCGTTCGTACGTTAAAATTTAAATCTATTATGTTGGCTGCTTACAGAACAAGGATATTATATATTTCACCCTTCACCGCCGACTTATGTTCCCCGCCTTTAATGGAATATAATAATATTATTATGTATAATATGAAATGTACTCTGACAAATAATTTAATTTTATGTAAAACCTTGTATCAGTAGGTAATCCGTGTTAAATGTTCTTATGTTAATCAATAAATTATGTTGAAGGCTTTCTGACTTATTATTATTATGACACATCGATATCAAGTTACTCCCGCAGTAAACATAATTATTATAAATGTTCAAACGTAATTGTATAATTTTCATCTTATTATACTATATTTAATTAAATTGTCCTTAATAACCATGTACATTATGACTACTAATTGACAGTAGGTAATATTATAGGTACATGTAAATATATATCTACACGTAGTTTTACTGTACAAACGTATATAGCTGATATTAACCAGTATTCACAATCGATGTAAAATATTAGTACTTTTCATTGATAATTTTTCCACACGCAAATCAATTCATTAATAACCAAATATTTACTTTGAACTCGCAATTTTGCACGTACATCATTATTAAGTATATTGTGCATTTCAATTCATCATAATGATAATTATATTATAATTTATATCGTTATCTAAGTTTCTTTTTTTATGATATACATACGTCACATCCATCATGTGTTACTATAACCGGTGATCCATTAACGAGTAGTAAGTGATTGCTTTTCGAAATATTTAACTTTGATTGTATTTATTATTATTCTGATACGGTAAAATGTCTTAACATTAAGATTTAAGACTTATATTATAATAAACTTGATATTATGATATTTTTTTGAAAATTTCCGACCAGAATTTGTTAAAATACAGTAGTAGACGTAAACTTTTTTGTTTTAAATCTGCAAGCACATATATTTGTTGTTTTATAATATAAAAATATAAAACATATTTTCGTTGAATATTCCACAAAACACATAAATCTAATATTGATAAAAGGCAGCTTTATTTATTATTTAATAACAATCACATTTTAATAATATGCTACAAGTGAAAAACAAAGACAGCTCTGAATTTTTTATCTTTTTATTTTGAATGTTAAATTTAAATTTGTATTTGCTTTGTCATCCCACACCTTTTATACAAATAAAGAAGAAACGTATAAATCAGTCATCAAAATTTACCTGATATATTAAACCATATAGACTATCACTGCATCAATTAAAATAGGCATCGTATTTTTTTCCGCTATGCAATATACATGCTTATGAAATTGTAAAATTGAATTAATAAACACTAAGAAAAATTATAACATATATTTGAAAATATAAATTCGTAAAATGAAATTAATAAATTTTAAGAATAATTGGAAAAATCGAAAATATTAAACGTATATTTGAAGAATAAGACGTAGAATCTTGTAAATGTGTTTGTATAATACAGTTTAGTTAGAGACAGCTATTATAATTGCTGTATTCGGGTGATTGTGCACGTTTTGTTTTTTTTTTTATTTTTGAAGAATTATATAACTACTAGGATCCTGATCAAATTTAATACCAAATATGTTTTTTTCTAATAATCACTGGACACATGCTCGAGGAATAATATTGCCCTACTTGTACGCTATAAAATCGATAAACTTACCGAATGCCTAGTTATTCAAGTTTCTCGGCTAACAAGGGGAAAATATTCAATAAGTAACAACCTAAAAACATTGAAATATCGCTATAAATGTAAATTAAAAACAACCCCTTAACATATTATTCGTATTTTGAGCTCGTTCGGCCCGTATTCCGACGCTAATTTAAAAATATTCAATTAACTAATTGTCGGATAAGCGCACATGGTACAGAACACGATAAATTACGTACTGCTGTGCACCGTTCCACTATTTCCACGTATGAAACAGAACGCAGTTTATAATTTAATTTTTGTCGAAATATTTTGCATTCGTAAGTGATTGCTTTTTTTATTATGAAAAGATTGGATTTACCTGAATAATTTTGGATACAATTTTTTTCTTGCAAATGTTTAATCTTTTCTCTCAAATAAATTTACGTATTATATTAGGTATAATGAACATACAACATAGTATACTATTTGTATGAAAATTGCGATTTAAAACATCGTTGTATAGGAATGTTATTTCATCAATATTTGATTTTCTACTCATGTTTTTTGGTTTTGTATAATAATATAATTTGACAACACAAGTTTCGACTAAAAGTATAGGTACCTTTCAATTTTCTACGAAATTATATGATTTCACGTTGCACTAAAACAATTTTTATTTCACTATACGTCATATATCATATTTTGTTTTAGTTTTATAATAAAGTTAATTTTACATTCTAAGAGGATTTTCTCAGCAATTAAGAAAACTATTGATGATACAATTAAATTATATATATAAAAAAAAAAATGTCTTGATATAAGTAGGTACCTAAATTATGTATGTATATGCGAAACGCGAGTTTGTTAGTTAAAAATATATATTTGACATACATGTATAATATTATACCAAAAATATAAGTTTAAAATTAAGCTAAAGAAAGTTCAATAAAAAAAATAAATTGTTAGGTAGGTACTTCAAAGTTTTTGGGAAAAAAATGTTTCCAGATGAAGAGAAACAAAAAAAAATATTTTTTAATTATTTAATTTAATTTTAAAAATACAAACATTACGAGAACCATTAAAGTAGTCTACCAAAATAGTTTCAATTAAAAATGTATAATATTTTATGGTAAATTACGTATAATCTGAATATAACGTTATTCGCCAGTTATTAACATTATATTTGCCCAAAAATTTGGGAATTATTATAGGTTTTTAGTGAATCACGTTAAAACCCGTATTAAATGGCAAACTTTAATAGCAATAACGAGTTCAATCAGATATGATACATATGTTTATAAATTATGATTATGTTTGTAATAGCTGACTGGTCTGAACGAGTCAAGTTCACGTAAACCATCAATGACCAATACACGCAATCACTAAAACTGATCATTCACTTGTTGGCTGGAGTTAAAAAACTAATAGCAACAAACTAAACTAACGTTGTTCTTGTTTTTAAGAGGAATATTATTATTTTTTTTTTTTTAGAATAGAAAATAAAAATAAAAAATAGAGGAGAGATTTCTAAACCTTTCAGTGTTAAGATAATAATCGTACGAAGAAAATAAAAAATGAAAACAGATGACTAATTTGTTTTTAATTTAAGTGTTAATACTGATATTAATATTACATAGGTACGACGTACACAAGAAACTGATGTACTATAATAACTTCATAAAACTCTGTATTTTTATTAAGTTTAAAATAATCCAAAAAACAAAAATAGTTAATATTTTTCTCATATTATATTTTCAGTCTTATATTTATAGAATTCTATTAAAGATCATATCCAAATATTAACATTCAAATATAAAAGTTTACTATGTAATTAATAAAACTTTAAGTTGCGTCAAAGAAATAAGAAACATCAAACATCAATTAATTAAATTACGGAGGGAAAAAAATAAACAAAATAATTACTTAATTATAAATAAAATTGCATTGTTAATATCTACCTGATAAAATATATAATACAACGACATTAAGATGAATTGTCTCAGAAGAAAAAAAAAGTAATTTATCATTCCTCATTTTCAACGTTTGTTTCTGTGCTAAGACAATTAGAGTTCTTGAAAATTGAGCGTGGCGAAAAACGATTCAGCTATTATTATAATTATTCTTTTTAATTTTTTTTACGAATCGCCATAACGAAAATTAGTAGACTTGGCTCACAGCACAATTATTAGAACGACTTATCAATATATTAAAGTATATTAAATTTAGTTATATAGGTAACCAAATAATATATTAGAAACATAACCTATCCTATACAAGAAACGGATAATTCGATAATGCCATTGCGATTGCTTCTTTCAAACCAGTTTCGATTTTCGTTAATTATTTCATCAACTGTAAATCTATTATAATCATCTGGTTTACTTAATTATATATGACAGGTATTATATATTTATGTTGTGTCGTTAGCGAGACATAATGGGGTAGGTTATAAAATATTTCCAGTGTACGTTCCATCGACTCGGGCTGGCAATTCCTCCTATCGTCGTTTCTCGGCACAGATTCTTAGACACTATCTCTTACTTTTTCAATGTCTGACTTTATTAGCTCGTAAAAAATTTAAATAATTTTCTAGTCTGCTTCTTGTCCGAGTCTATCGTCGCGGAGTACATCTAACGACCTGTTCGGTAGCGCATAACTTTTATGATATACGTCCCACACATTACGACCATTATTATACTTTAATTGTTTTTAACTACATGAGTTAGAGTTGATCTTAGTATTTGATACGAATAAAATGTATTCACCAAAATTGTGTACCATAGCATATTTTCTTTTAGTGATATTAAACATATTTTCACCACCGAATGTCATATGCACAAAATAATTCGCTGCACTACTTAACTATAGGATCACACTTCTTTTTCCGCCTCAATTAAATTCATGATCGTTGTCAACCTACTCAACAAAGTATACAATAACTCTCTCAAACGCTCCATTTAATATTTAAGTATAATATTTTTATTATCAATTGTGCATTGGTAGACCTCGATGTTACCTAAATGTAAATTGATTCTATCAATAACACCCATTAGCCACTGTTGCACTTTAAATTCAATAAAAAAAATAAATAAATATACGTACTTGCGTGTTTAGTTTAGGTGTTTCAAAAATAAAGTACGTCACGTTGAGGTTGAACTAATTTCAAAATTCGCGTGATCCCAGTGAAGGTACAAGGGGTATAATATTAGTTAAGGGTGATCGAAGTATGATGCAGTAGTACTATGGACGTGTACATCGTATAATATATTTATCACTACAAACAATTTGCAATTTATATGTTACGCGTGATATATACGAGTGTATATATATATATATATATATATATATATATATATATATATATATATAAAATAAAAATAAAAACCAACGAAAAATAACAAATTTTCAAACCTCAAGGAAATACCAAAGTAAATAAGAATAAAACAAAACACCATGTTTATGCAGTAGTAGAAGGGATTGATTATATTTTTGGAGAGGATCGAGTCAATTCTTGGGGGATTTGGTGCAGGACAGGACCCCTGCCTAACCTGAGCCGCCCCACAGTGCTTCGCGTACTGAATGGCCCATCCGACGCAGGACAACAGATGAGATAAAATTGGTTTCGTTTACCCGACATATAAAAATAATAAACGTTCACATACCGGTATTATTTGTGTTTACAGGGTGTTCGTACCAGAGTCACGGGGGCAGCGACAAAAACGGTGCCAGCGGCAGCGGGCGTGACGTTAACGCTGTGAAACCGGACGCCAACCAATACTCCGGACCGCAATTCGACCCGGAAACGCCCAGAAACGTAACGGCACTGGAAGGAAAATCTGCGTATTTGACATGCAAAGTCAAGAATTTGGATAACAAAACGGTAAGTGATTCAATTTGTTTTTCTCACCCGACCTGTATTATTCTGCAGTCGATCGTAAATCCCACAAATATTTTAACATTACGCATAACCTCTGCCGATTATTAAAATTCGTATAATCGCTAAGTAAGTTTAAAAATAACAAATAAGTATGATAAATAATAATATAGTATTACAGTCAATTGATTGTATGCAGCAATATGGCGTCTATCATGATCAAGCAAACGCGGTAGTCCATCACTATGTTAGGTATTCCAATGACCAATAATCATATATCTCATAAATAGTATATAAAATAAAATATAACTGTCAAATACTCTCGGTACTTAGTAATGTTTAAAACTAAAGTCACGTACTGTTGAGTAATTTATAAATTGATAAGTTTGATAAAATATTACATATACTCATTGATCGATGGAGATTCATTCGTTCGTTCTAGGAAATTGTATTGTAAATTATACTATATAATCGTCCCCATTGGGTATACGTTAAGTGCAAACATGTCGAATTTCGTACCGTAGTTACGACGGTTGCGTAAAATTAGAATTTTGAATTAATAATATTGAAACATATGCGACGGCCGTGTACGTCGAATTACGATAACTAAAGTCATCGATCGTCGAGTAATCCGATTACTAAGGTTTAATTTGCAGGAAATTCTAAAAAAAAAAATATTTAGTCATCGTTCATACAACCGTTCGGCTTCGAAATTAGTATATTATCAAAGTGTACAGTAAAGGTAAACACTCTAATTGGCATATTACCGCCATGTTATAATTAGCAAAGGATAAAAATAATTATAGGAAATTGTTTTGGAACAATTTTAATTATTATGAAAATTAGTTTATGATAATATCAAGACCTATCGCGTATTTGATTATTATTATTAACAACCTTCCTATTTGATAGTATTAACGATATAATTATATTATATAATATAACTAATCAGCTTCAGAGATTTTGAAACGCATAGTATTCAGTCCCTATATTATCTAACGTAAATCATAATAATATAATATTTAAGAAAAAAGTATTTACTTAAATCCTCGAGGTTGGTCTGAATGCATTACTGCAAAAAGAAATATATATATTATTGGATTACACGTACGCTTGAATATAACATTGACAGATGTGAGATTAGACTAAAGTGTGTTTTCCTGTATTGCTATTTATACTAATTTATGTATTTATCGTATGCGAAATAATAAACTGTATACTGCTATACTATTGCATAACGAACTTATAGAAAATAATATAATTTAGTAGAAAGCCCAGAGTTCATATTTTTGTTACATTTCGATTTGAATAGATGGAAGAAACAGAAACCGATGAAACAAAATATAATTGCAAAATGGCATTGCATATTAATTTCCTTTTGTAAATAAATTATATCAGATTAACAATGTTTTTGTGTTATTTCGTGATGACTGAATATTATAAATATTATAATATTACACACAAACTGCAGTGTTGTATGAAACATATAGTGCTATTTTAGAGAAATTCAGGATTACAATATATAATAAAATAATTTCCATAGCATCCAACAAATATAAAAGTTAGAACTTCTTTGAAAATTTAAATTTCCTATATTATATTTGTAGTATTTTACGATGAATATTTTATTGACTTATCTATATAATATTGTTCTGATTTTTTTCTATAATAAAAAAGTATAAATTATAGTATTGTTTTGTACAATTGTTTAGTTGTACACAGTATTCAAAATAAGATAGTATAGGATAATAAGGTATAAGTTTTTGGTATAAGAAAAACAAATTATTTCTTAAAATTGGAAATGTTATATTTTTGATGATTCTGCGGTATCATTTACAATAATATATTATTTATTTAGTGTTTTTATTTTATTAAATATTATATGAAACATATAAACCTACAATCAAAATCATAAACTCCATTTACAGCGTTTAAAACATCAAGTTTTCAACTATAATATTCAATATAATATAATCATATTATAGGTACCATGAATCGAGTTATATATTCAAAAGTGTTTTAATTATTTTCATGAAGTTATCATAAATTAATTTTGAAGAAATTAATCAGCATTTAAAACCTATGAAAATAATTATTTTTATCGTCCGATGAACTTGAAAATTAATCCACGAGCTAATTAAGAGCTTTTATTTAATGAACTCGAGGAAATTAAAAACTGAATGGCCGTCTAGAGATGATTAAAACTAATGATCTAAAAGGTAAAAAATTTCGAGTATTTGATTTTTGTATAAGTATCTGGAAAAATTGTTTTCATAAATAATTAGTAGGTATAGTTATTTTGCTAAACACTTTTACTTAATTGATAGGTCACTAAAAATATAATTGTGAAAAACAACTCGTTCCATCGAAATGAATTTAATTGAATACGACGTTGAACGAATCTTAATTAAACGCTATTCGAGACTATCTCTTTGCAGTTGCTTTATACATATTATACATGATAATTTACTAAGCGTTGCTCAACCCTTTGTGCTTTTTAATAATTTATTTATTTCGTGTCAAATAAATCAAAGTACGCACCAAATCAAAATTACCAAGCATCTAAAAAATATGCAAAGTATAATATGTTTGCAGTATGCACTCGGACAAAAAAAAAAAATAATAGATAATAAATAAAATAAATTATACGGACAATATATGATATAGCCCTACAAATGTGTACATTGTACGTGTGTGTTATTCAACCGAAAATTTAATATGTGACATCAGTTCGATGTTTACACTCAGCAGAATATGAGAACATGCGAATGTCAGGGGTGTATTGGAGTGTATTGTGGAAGTATACGTAAAATAATATTAATTTTATAAGTAAACGGTGAATGGTGGGTAAATTATTTTATAATTTATTTTATTCTGTTTTAAATTGTATTTTTCTTTTTAAATTATACGATTACTGGCGACCCACCACACACCATCACCACTCGAGAACCATACAATGTTATCATAAATATAGTTGATATACAAATGAATTACCCGTTGAAAATAATTACAGTGGATAACAGTAGAATTATTATACAATTTCCATATATTTCATGGATAATTTGCATATTATTATTGCTGATTTTTTTTAACATGAAAGCTTGAGCGGAGCGATGAAAGTATTAATTTTTGATTTTTTTGTGTGTGAATACACAATAAATATAAAAATGTTTAGATTTTCAATTTTTTGGTTGGTTTCTTGTAGATAACTAGATTAAGTCGGTAATTTATATATAAAATACATAGCCACAGTTTTTTTTTTGTAAGTATTTGAAGTTCAGATATTTACAACATTTGCAAAACCATCAAAAATATTTTAAAATAACTTTGTATCTAGTTTTTATAATTTTTATACCTAATAATTGCAATTTAATACAAGGTTCTTAATACGTATTTCATACTGTAATGAAAAAATTTTAAAAAAAAATATATAAACACAGTTTTTTTTTTTTTATATAGCAATTTTAAGTTAAAATTTGACGAAACTAAATATTTAAAGGGAAGATAACAATTTTATATATTTTGTTATTGTTTAAATTATTATTTGTGGGTACCTGAAAATGTTAACTCATTATATTATATTTCATACACACTGACATTTTTAAATGCAATGTTTTCATCAATAATTAATTAAACTGTGTTATTAATTGTAAAATAATTCACTTTAATAGCAATATAAATATTATATCATAAAATATACTTAGTAACATCGTTATTTAAGCTCAGAGTTCATATTTGCTCAGAATTATTTATCATTGAGTTCAAATTTAACACTTACGTTACAGTGACTTACTCTTCAATGACGAGTTACACTGAACATCTACTGTACAATTTAACGGTTAACTACTTTGCCCGTTTAAGTAATAAAAGTATGTTTATTGACTAATTTCCCGGCCTCTAATTATTTCGTTTTGCTTTATGAAGCAATTCGAGTAATATGTTACTCGAAATGCATGTATAAGTTCTTGGAAGCAAAGGAACTCCGCAGTAGTGGTTTGCGTCATATACGATCGCAGAAAAAATGAGAAGGAAGAGAGAATTAAAGAAAATAAATAATATCGTTTCTGCAATGGCACGTTTTGCTTTCAGTTGGAGTTGTGGGGAGGGATGACAATGCGTAGTAACCGGAGGAATGGCAATTCGCTCAGACTCTTTTCGACTAGAAAATACGGGAAAACGTTTGTAACAAAACCATTAGTATCCTATCCGTCAACGCGATAATTCGTAATGAGTTTTTCTACTCCTCTAGAATTCATTGGTGTGTGGAGCGGAATAGACAAACGGTGCACCGCGCAGTCCGTCCGACTCGTGGCAGCTTACACGTGTTGTAGTTGGCGTAACGCCTGGTGACACGATACATTCGCGCTTAAAAGTATTAAATTAATAATATTATTATATAAATTATTAATGCCGGGCGCGCGCGAAGAATACAGCTTGAAATCTACGCGTATATTATAATGCTAATAGGTTTATAATTACGAGATATATCGCCGTAATTTAATACGGTGTAATTTTCAGTTCTAAATCTATTATGGTATTATAATAGTTGCGACCAACAATGGCGCTCGTTGTTTGAGCCCACGGCGCAATATATATATATTCCGTATAACGAGTACGACGAAATAAACGCACGATAAGTACGTTAAAAATAATAATTTATAACACGTTGTAGATAATATTTTTTTTTTCATAAACGTTATGGCTCAGATTTTTATTATAATATCGCTGCGACGAATTATTAGTCAGCGGTTGGAAAATCCTTGGCTGGAATATGTTTTACACTTATTACTTATAACCTATTAGTTTGTACGATTTTTTTTTTTTTTTATCATACAAGTTTCATGGGACAAAATTAGTACATGATTGTATTTTAGAATAAATTTGAGATGTCTGAAAATTATTTGGTTTAGAAATCCCGAATCTTGTATTACTACTGCGGGTAGTCGGTATTCAATCCGCATGAATTAAATTACGATGCAATTGTGACTATTATAATATTTTATAAAAGTAAATTAAAAACATTTTATATTTCAATTCAATTGATTTATTATTAGACTATTTCTCAAACCACGTATAGCTGTGTAAGTGAGTAAGTAAATATAGCAAAATATTTTTTTTGAAAGACTATGTTTTTTATCTGAAAAAGTTCCTTTTATTTTCTAAATTATTGAGAATGAATTTTATCTATGTTTTTAAAAGTTCTTATTTGTATTTATGATTCTAAAGAAGTAATAGCTTTATATTTGATATATTTTATTTTAAAGTACATAGTTTTTCAACTATAGATTATAACACACTGAAAAAACAAAACTAATGATGAAATAGCTCGTACTTCTTAAAATTCTAACTTCTAAGTATCAGAATTCTCTTCACTTTATCTTAATTTAATTTTAAATTTTACTATGCAAACGTTGGACTTTTTTTTATGGTAAATTTACTTCAATATATTGGAAGTATCTAATTTTTAATTACACCTCACCCACTTCACACGACAAGTTCAATAAAAAAATCATTGCTATATCTATTAATTTAGATTAGATTATAATTATTAAATTTATTATATTTATATACATAGAATTACAAACTAAGATTATGTCTATTGAATAAAATAAAAAACACAGTACGCATAACCAATGATATACATCTTCGTATAATAGGTAGACAATAAAAATTGTATGCTACATTAATAGGTAAACACAATATCGAGATATATAACACAATAAAATATTATACATTTAGGATGTTTCAGATAATCATATAAAATCATAATAATAATAATAATATATATATATATATATATTATATTTAAAAAAAAAACAAATATTATTATAATAATAAACAATACTATTAACTACATAAAGGTCGATTCATTGATTATGTCCGGATTTGTTTTTTTGGCTGTAAAATTATAATATAATTTTTTATTATACTTAAAAAAAAATACCACATTCATACCCTTAAAAAATTAAAATATAAATTCCAAAAAATGCATTGAAAATTAAAAAATTAAAACTTCAAAAATCTATTAAGTTGTATTAAAAAAAAAAAAACTATATTTTTATTTTTTTTTTATTCATTTACAAGAATTAACAAAATTAAAAAAAAAATTTATAAAATGTGTTTAAAAAAATTTAATTAACAGAAATTGTTAAAAAAAAATAACGAAAAAAGTAATTAAATAAATAAAAAAACATATTTTTAAAGCATAAAAAAAGACCTAAAACTTCAAAAAGGTCATAAAATGTAAAAAAAAAATTAAATTAAAGAACATTTTATTTGTCGGTACTTAATATAAACTTTGTGTTAAAAAAGCTATGTTTTACAATAAGCTAAAAAATGAACAAATTCACAGCCATAATAATAATTTATCAAATATTTCAGTATGTAATTTTAAAATTATCAATATTATATATATAATATATAATTATATTATTATACATTATAAACAAATGAAAAATTGATTTGTGATCCCAATATAAAATATAAGAACTTGGTCTGATTTAGGATTTGATTTGTTCCTCATTTATTAGATTTCAGCTTATTCAATATTTCTTATTTTATTTGGTGTATCCAAAAATATCATCTACCATAAGTAGGTTATTATAAATTATAGTATTATTTTCGTTTTTAATGTACACATCAATATTTAATAACTGTAATCTTATATTTTTGTTTTTTTTTAACAACTCAATATTAATAGTATTTTGCATTAGGTGTTTTTAAAACCTTGAGGAATTAAGAATGAAGAATCCGTGGTAGTAAATCGTCAAAACACATTTTCAGTAAAATAAATTCCAATATAAACTAACGTAATGCAGTACTTACTTTAATTCATTGTCATTTTAATGAACATGCCCACACTGAATATTATAATTATTGGTTTCTACAACAAACTACAACTGGAAAGATTAAAGTGGGCAGACTTATGGAAAATATAAACACTAATACATGCGATTGTTATATTTTATTCGTGCATTGATAATGGGATAGCAGTTCCAGTCACAATCTTGAAAGATGTTCTCTAATAATAATATTTTTATCTTAGTGTTATCTACCAAACTGTTTTAATGATATTAATTTTCATTGGGTATTACATTATTTTATAAACCTACACAATATTGTTGATTTTCAACAAATCTTTCTTATCAAAATATTTTGATGTCAACTCTAATGCTCATATAATATTATCAGAGCGTAGTGATATGTGCCGACTATACATTATTATGTAGCCCATGCGAGTTCCTAAATTTATTGTTAAAACGATTGCAAACGACGCATCCACACGAAATCGAAAAATACATAATATGTGACATAGCGTAATAAGATGAATTCGGCGAACTGCAATACCGCATCACGCGCATTGTATATTATGCAGTTTCGAATTTTTATCATATTATATTGTATAAAAAAATATTACGATAAGGCCCGCTAATGGAGAATATCGACGAATCGTGCGCATTATTGTCAATGCCAGAAAACCCGCAAGCACGCCTTGAGCAACATTTGTTGGCG
Source organism: Pentalonia nigronervosa (assembly GCA_014851325.1). NCBI lineage: Eukaryota > Metazoa > Arthropoda > Insecta > Hemiptera > Aphididae > Pentalonia > Pentalonia nigronervosa. The sequence goes on along the minus strand of JACXSJ010002021.1, from coordinate 37,422 downwards.
TACGACAATCGCGGGTTACCGAGTTACCTTAAAATGTTATGCGGTAGGTACCGCGGCATAGGTTTTGTTAAACAGACCGGAAAAATTAACCGATGATGACGGTTAAGAGGATGTCATACCGGTGTATAATTACCTACCATCTCCGTCTATCCGATGGATAGCATGCAATGCAAAATTCCACTACCAACACAAAATCAAGTCCGTGGCTTCTGCGTTAATTAATTTACTAAATTTTAAGCACCTGTTACGAAACTTGAAGATGAGGATTTGTTTAATAAAAAATCATAATATGTTTTATTTTTTTTTTTTTAATTATCGAAGTTTACAACACTTTGCTCTATATAATATAGTCAGAAACTAAGAATGTTGTATAGGTTATACTGTACATTAACGAAATAGGCGTTATTAATTATATAATATCATTAAAGCTGATGTGACACATTACTATAATTTGCATTTGATATTATTTATTGTTCATGGCGTTCGCGTATACGAGTCAATTGCCGATAATAGGTACCAATTTTTATAATATTATTTTTTATTGTACTATATAACTATTTAAGTATGCACTATATACTATATTATTGTTTTAAGTACCCACTAAATGTACTATTTATATGATAATATAGTAATATATGTACCTGCTAAAAATCGAATAAATGACTAATAACACGACTATATTCCTAAGATAAATAACTTGGATTTTACAAATGTACATTATGGCGCTTTCACAGCTCATTGTGAAACGTGATAATATATAGTGAACACACGGTCCGAGTAGGATAGAACTCAACTACACGGTATAAGCGGTATAGGTAAAGTATTTGCACGGTTACTACTGGTTAACTACTAAATAACCACAAGTTCAACCAATCACAATTTTAGAATATTTTTCAAAAAATCACGTTTCATGATGAGCTATGAATTCGCTTTTACCGAGGTTTAATATGGTTTTTAGAAATATAGATATAACTACTTACACTAACTTCTTTTAATATACTAAACAAACATTATAATGATAAATTAATAAACGTAAGTACAATTAATTCTAAATAACACCAATTGGTGATAGAAATAAGGTTATTAATATTACATTTTATGCCAGCGGGGAATGGTCTGTGACGTGATTCGTAGAAAAATCACATATAAAAGATACACAGCTTATCACTTTCTATTGCTAATAGCGATTAGATCCAATAACGATAATCGACATATCATAGTTACTCGCTTGTGATCGATCATATATCGTTAACAAAGTAAACCGGGGTCGCCGAATTTAAACCAGTGTCGCGTTGGTAGATGTTGTACCACAGTCGAAGTGACCGTTGTGCCATTCATAAATAATATAGTTTACGTAAATTGAGGGCAAGTGACTGTGTTATTTTCCGTTGGTAAATTTTAGGTAAATACTGTGGCCGCTTATCGTTCCCTCCACCGTGTTTTTCGAGCCACCGACTCAACGATTAACGGTCAAACCGATTTCACGTCACTGTGAGTGTTGAAATGGCTTCCCGGCAAAACGGAAACAATTTATCTATATTGTGTATTGTTTATACGCGAATACTTGGCAATAATAATTAATTACGATAATATCTTATTTGTAGTATACCTCTACTGCCACTGCCGCCTTTACAACCGTTATTTCGGATTTATAACTAAAATGTTAGAGTGTGATTGAAATAACTACTTAAACACAAATATCCGCTACAGTTACGCATATTTAAAAGGGAATGATGTTCTGAGTACGTTTCTGGTATCGCTCGCGGAAGGAAGATTCTTACACTCAGACTATAAAAACGTAATTAAAACACAATTTAATATTAATAGTATAACAATATAATATTTTATAATTTTTTTTTAACAAAAATTTTGTTTTCCAAACGTGCCGATCTATAATGTGGACGATATATTAGTATGCCGTCAAAATGATCTATACACACACACACACGTATACCCGTATACGTATTATAATAATATATCAAAACAAATATACACAAACCAAAATATGATATGCGTGGAGTAGCTGAGGTCATTTAGAATCCACAAAGACATGCGTTGTCACAAGCAATGCCACTAGCGCTATAAAAAATACTTATAAATACGTTCGATAGATGCATTAAATATTTTATATATTCAAAATATATCGATTAAAATACTACATATTCAGTCGATTAACCACAGCCCATAGCTTATATTATTAATACTACTGACACGGGTAACTATACCGATGAAAAAGTAAAAAAAAAGTTTTCGAGAATCTGTAAGTCACAAATGCTCTCTTCTGCCGGTACAACGATGGTTTCGTGAACGACCCGAGTAATTAATTATTTTTAATCATCCGTTCATATTAGAAATGTTTGCGTTGCTTTTTTTTCTGACCCCTCCCACTCTTTCTTTCTGCAAACCGTCGAAATAAACGTTTGTGCGGGGTGAATCTTCGTATGTGTACATACGTGTGGCGTAAAATCCGACAAGCGAGCAGAGTCACAAGTTGGACAGTGGTAGAGTTTGTTTTTAACTTTTTGTCGATAAACGTTTATCTCGGTCACTGAATATTCTCAACTTTCGTACCATCTGCCGTTGTTTACCGTCCGGGCCGAATCAGTGTCGCGATGGCAGTGATTGTATATGAATCGTCGTGGGATGCGTTTTGAGGCGGTTTTTTCAACCAGTCCCCAACCGTATTCGCTTTCACTTTGCTCTTTAGATATTCGCATGGCTCTCGCAATAATTAACGTTTGATTATTATCGGCCCGGCCGGTTTTCGTTTGTATACACAATGGGACAGTTTGCATGAGTACGCATATAACATATTATTATAGGTGTTACAATAGCAGTAACGTGGCAAAAGGGGTATTTGAAAGAGCGGCCGCCTTTGAGTTTTTATGGGGTGGTGGACGGATAATGATCAATATGAAATGGTTTAGCATTAACTAATAATTTAGTTCATATTGTCATATAGCCATATTATAGTAATATAACAGTTTATCGGGTTTTGGATGGGTGGGTGGAATATTAGCTAGACTTTCCTCCAAAAACCTTCAAGTTTGTTACGTCATTGCATATATACGTATACGTACGTACAACCACGTGTGAAGTTCGATGTACAATATTATAATATATCATATACGTTATAATGCATGTCAATAATGATACTCATTTTTTTCAGTGATACAAATAACTAACATTACTAATGACTAATAATTATTGTAGTCTGCTGTGGTGAAACTATATATATATATATATATATTGTAGTATATTATTATCATTATATACAATATATACACTTATATTAAAAGGATATAGATTTTAAAACATAAATATGCCAAATTAACTGAACAGCTAAATACTAACTAATTGACAACAATTCTCGAAAATTGGTCTCTGAGACGCACTTATCTAATTTCTTGCACAATAATATTTAGGCGAGTTATCATTAGTATTGATATTATTGTCTATACTTGTGCCTAAAGGGTATTATTATAAAATATTCTATTATATGTATTAACAATGACTATTTTCTGTCGTTTTCGTAATATATTTTTACAAGTATATAATACATGTAATGGGGAGAGTTCGATAATCGTGATGAATTCGATATTTTATAGGTCATCCCGTCCATCTGCGTTATTTGCCTGCGAAAGCTTACGACGTACTATAATATATTATATACATATACGTACGTGCTGGGCACGGTGTGGGTATAAAGAGTAAATTCCGAACAATGTCGTTTTTAAAGAGCTAGTTATTGCCACTCCCACTATCACTCCTCTGCTCCAACAGACGCGACGGCGGCGGTGGCGGCGGCTTCCTCATCGGGTATTAGGTATATGTATACGCTGGATTCGCACAGCAGCAGCAGTTTTACTACCAAGTAACGGCGGCCGAGTCCTCGTTATTTTTATGACATTTTCTCTACCCTTTATCGCTTTTCCCCGCCCCGTTCCAAGATTTTCTCTAAACCCTTCCCTTTTTTTTTTTTTTTGTTACGTCCAAATGGTTTAACGTTTTGTTTTATATATATTACTATTATTGTTATTATTATTATATATTTATTATTAACATTATTTTTGTCTACTCAGCACCGTCGTCAGCGGCGTTGGAGATTTCGCTGTTTTTTTTCCTCGGCAGGATTAAATTTTATTTCTATTCCTTTCGTCCGAGAAATTTGTCACACGCGAGCGTTTAACCTTATCGATGACGCTCAGGTCTCTATTATGTTTAAATACAAACCTATATACATAGGGTCTTTGACTATTTTTTAATACTTTAATAGGTTTCTTAATAACATCCCCATCACTGCGGATATCCACTTCGGACAACGATACCCGTAGTATCGTTACTCGATTTGATTTACAAAGTATATAGTATTATAATAAAGATGAATGCGCAATAATAAAAAATTGATTTACGCGAGAATATCGCAAAAAACCATCAATAAAAGATTGTAATGGTTAACTACCATTTTCAATCGTCGCCTGATCCGATAAATGTGAACATCCGCTTTAATTATAATTACCTCCATTTCAGTCTAAAAGAATAATCTATTATATTTTATATTTATGCAAGTATTTTATATGCTGCACTTAAATGTGCATTTTCTTCAGTCTAAGGCCATCCACAGCGTACTAAAAATTTCAATTTAATTAAAATATAATAATATTATATTTAGAAAGGCGCCACGATTTTATATCGAGAAAGTAATAAATTTTTCTCATAAATTATCAACTTGTATTGATCATTAAACATTGCAATTAATTTTGAAACTTGAGAACTACCTACTTGAGCATTTTTAAGTGATTTTAAAAATGCGCAATCGTTACTTTTACTGACCCAATATTTAATAATTATGCGGAAGTTATAAAAAAAAAAAATTAAAATAATATCAATAAATACGATTTGCTTAGTTATTTTTACCATTAATTATATTATTTAACACTATAAGTTTAAAACTTTTGGAAATTTTAGATAATTCATCATGCTCTTTGACCAATAAGGTAAGTTTTCGTGCCAAGTTTGGTCATTAAAGTTTTACATGAAAATTTAGATTACAATAATAAAGTTTTAGATATTTTTCTAGATATAAAAAAGGTTTTTGATAATGTAATCATTTTATACTCCTAAAAAATTTATATCAGGTTGGCTTTAGAGGAAATATTTATAATCTAATGCAATCATATTTAATAAATAGAATATATATTATATATTATTGTATATATATTATTATATACAATAATCAATTACATATTTTCCACGGTGTTCCTTGAGGTACCGTTTTAGGTCCCATTTTATTCGTTATTTATATTAATGGCTTATTAAATTTGAATGTCAATTCCAAAATTATTTGTTATGTCGATGACACTGTTATTCTTGTAACTGAGAAAAAAACACTGATTCTTTATACTCCAATGATAACAGAATTATAAACAACGTTAAAGAATGGTTTGATAGGAATCTATTAGAATTAAATCTTAATAAATCAAAATACATATTTTTTAATAGTACTCCTGAACTTAATTTATCTAATAAATTATGCGTTCACTCAGCATAATGTAATGGTGACTGTAATAATTGTATAATATTAGAACAGGTTTACGTTATAAAATATTTAGGTATAATTATTGACAATAAACAAAATGAAAACTCATAAAAATAATTTAATAAATACCGTTAAAAAATTTTTCTTTATATTTCATAATATCAGATTCTTATTTAATATTTACATTAAAACGCTAACTATTTTTATCTTTAGTACAATCCATTATTAGTTATGGCATTTGTATCTGGGATCAAGCATATGATTCACATACTTATCGAATAAAAATCACTCTTAATAGGTTAATTATGATATATTTTTACTATTGATGTTTATGTATTATAATAATGATTCTGCTTATTTAGAACTTAATGTTTTATACATTAATAAGTTATATTTTAAAAATATCCTATTAAGCTCATACAAGTTTAAGTATAATCTAGCTAGAGTGAATCATTCATATAATACTCGTTATAAAGAAAACATTAATATTTGTGTACCTTTTTTTAAAAAAAACAGTTAGGTCTATAAAATTCTGTATCCATAGCTACTCAGATATGTAGACAGCTTAATATTAATATTTATAATTTCAAAAATGATTGTATATTTAAATCATTCTTGAAATGTTTAGATTTTACAGATATAGATTTTTTATAAGAACGTTGAAAAATTGCATAATATTTGTGATTATATTCTTTGTTGAATCATTTCTTTAGATTTACTAATGTTGTATTTATATTATTAATTTGTTCATTTTTTATTTTTTATACTGTAAGTAAGCTTATACATTCCCCAAAACATATTTATACTTAAAGGGGAGTTGCAAACATGTATCAATCATATTTATTATCATTTATTAGTGTAAATTGTATATTGTTTTTGCTAAATAAAAATTATTATTTTTAATATTAAGTTTAGATTTATTTTATTTTTTGTCAACAATATCAAATTATATGTTTCTGTACTAATTTGCAAGTCTTATTTAAACGACATGCGTACGGTCGCGGCATATCTAAGTATTTCACATAAATTACAATATGAGAAAAGATGTATTGTGTTACTCGTCCAAAAAATATAAGCTACATTTTATAAAAACGCGTTCGCAAATGAGAAAAATATATTTTTATTTTACCTTTTTTCGGACGTACTTTGTTATCAACCATTGAATTCAATTGTATTTTTGGGAAATTTTAAATTTTGTAAACGCACATACGTACGGAAAAATCGGTTGAAAAACATTGGGTTCAGAGTTCAGTGAAATAAAATATGCGTATCTCGTTAATTTATAGCCTAAATCTACCTACCTAGCTTAGACTGCCATTCGCACACGCCAAACATGACCTCGATGTGAACTTAAAAAACCGTCTGCCGAGACACGAATGACATTATTCAAATAGAAATGTTTAAACATTAAACACGATAAACGTCACGTGAAAATACATTAATTTATGAATAGTTACCAAATAGGTATAATAGATTTGGTGAAAGTTCAGATATTACAAGACTGTTCAACTACTGTTTTAATATAAATATGAATTTTAATGCAGCGTTATAATTTATATTGTATCCTATTTTTGATTTTATATGTAAATTGCGATCCGTATAACTATTTTATATACCTACCTACGTATATTTTAACTCTATATATATATTTTTTTTTTACATATATTATATTTAGAAATTGTTATGTTCGTTACAATTTTTTTACAATAAACGCATACTCAGAGTGCCATTATGAACTTAACTTTATTAACATGCCAAATGGCTCATATAATCATAATAGTTATTTATTTATTATTATACTTATATAAGATACGATCGATCATCGATGCTGATATGTATTTGTTTTTATTAATAAAACGTCTTGAGGAGTACAAGTTGCAATACGAGAGATTACATTTTGTAATATTTAGTGTGGGTTATTTGGATGACCTAGTGAACATATCGTTAACAGCTTTTGTTTTTAAATTATTATTAAATGTTTGTCATCATTGATCACTAAATGTTAAAACTATCATCATCTATACACATAATTATTATCATCATTAGAAAAAATAAACACTTTCATGTATAAACAGTGTTCAACAGACGTTGAATGTCGTTTTATAAACATTTTTGAAATTGAAATTTGATCCTAACTACTTTTAAAATGGTATTCTTTTGTTTTTCATAACGTCCATTTTTCGAGTGATCCAACACTGACTATTCACTATATAGGAGAGTATACCACTGTACTCGAAAATGTTAGGTTCTCTCAATAAACTCAATTAGTGAACTTAAATAAACATCACAAACTAACATTGTAGATCATTAAATTGTGTTGCCGAATGGAAAATAAACAAAATATCTCTGAAGGCAATTAACGTATATGCTTAAAAAAATTTAATGTAATTTACATCAGTTATAACATTATGATTAGAACCTTTTTTTTTTGGTGTGGGGGGGGGTGTTCAATTTACTTATTCGGTTAATTGCAGTATAGTGCTTCGGCCGTTTTGGGATTATATACCTAAGTATAATAATATTATCGTCTGCGATGTCGCGTACGTTTTCTAATTTGACCAGTAAAATATTATTGTTTTGACATCCTACGGTTTTCTGTCAATATTGATATACTGGTTAAAATATATACTCTGTTTAAATTTGGGCTAATTTTTAACTCAATTATTTTTTTTTATTCAAAATCATTTATGTGAACCCGACATACTATTATTAAGTCGTCCACGCGGCAGGTAAATACTCAAAATTTAAATCGATCTTTAAAATTCCTAGTGAATCAAAGCAGGTATATTGATATTACGATAAATAAGTATTTTTTTCAGGTTAACACTTTTAAGGGGATTTCATATATTATTACTTGATTTTCCCTTAACATGTAACATATTCAATCGATCAAAAATATGTAGGCACTGCTATACCCTGACAGCGCCGATGTGTAAAAACTGCTAAATTCCAATTTTATGTTTAAAAAATAAAAAAATCCCGTAAATTAAATCAATATAAAAGTGCTAAAAAAGTACTAAAATAGTTATACCTATGAATATAAATTTATAAACACATTGGTAAATAGGTAATATTTTTAGTACATTTTTATGTTTTGTGAATAATACAATTTTTATTTTTCCATTAAATCCTAATTAATTAATAATTGATGAAGATAATGTTATAAAAGAAATAAATATATTTTATTTTTTAAATAATATTTTAAGAAAAAGATGCAATTGTTTCAAGAATATAAAATATATACCAATTTTGAAAATTAAAAATAACTAATTATACTTACTAACGTAAGTACGGTAAACCCATCTGTGATGTCTCTACAATGCTGTTAATTTTCATTTTTATACCAATTAGCTCTAAGATCGCACAATAGAAACGGTTATAATTATAGCCGATCTGCGTCTATCTGAATTTAGTGATAATACACAACAGCCAACAATTATGCACAGCTTACTGTAAATTATTTCAAAATAGTATTATATTATAAACTTTCTTTTTTTCTTAAAATATCATTGAAATTGATCTTCTACACTAAACCTAATAAAAAGTCAGTCTTCTTGAAATTCTATCGTCTCACAAACTTGTACCATAATATTACATAGTTATATTTTACGGCAAGTTTTTAACTGTGCATTATTGCATTTCTATGCAGTATTATACTTTATTTACACCAGGTCCTTTGGGACTCAAATTAATTCGTTGGACAAGATGATATCAACCGCAGTGTTTAATGTTGTTATTTTTCTAAAACCACTTCACACGCGCTCGCCGATATAGATATAAATATAAATATAAATCGCTAACTTAATTCTATCTGTTTACAAAATTATATGAGTAGGTGTTTTTTTTTTAAAAAAAAAAACATTTCATTGATAACGTCAATATATATTTACTTCGTGGTTATACCTTTTATTTATTTTTACTCAAAATCGGATTAACTTATTAGCGCAGTGTATGCGTGTGTTTAATACATTATATTATATATATATATATCCAATATGGTACATATCTTTATAATAAACTATGTTGGCGTCAATAAAAATAACTCTGCTCAGACGAATTAATATCTGCTGATCAGCTCAGGACCTGAATTCCCAATACCTTTCATCACCAATTATGTAATATTTTATTCAATCAATAATACACATCTACCGGTGACATCCACGACGTGCCGTACTTAAATATTTGTTTAAAAGAATATAATTTTATGAACATGTAAACGAAAAAAATCGAAAAAACTAAATTTTACATCAAATTATACATCGAAATTATTTAATAAATTTTAGACAACAGTATGTCACACAATATGTTGGTTCCAATTTTTTTACTACCTTTTACTTGGATATTTTAAAAATAATTTTTTTTTTTTTGAGCTCAAATTTACTTTATTTAGTCCTTGTACTAGTTTAAGACTTAGCTTTCAATTAGAGCACCTAGTTTTATTATCGTCTACCTATAGCTATTAACTAGGTTATACCTGTTGCAATACTATATGTTTAGTAAAAAATCACGATTTTTTTTTATGTATTTATTTCATCGAGTTTATAAATAGTTACATGACAAATAATTTGCAATGCAAATATTTTTTTTTTTTTTTTTGGTTCTTACTACTTATAATATACGGATTAAATAGATAAAATAAAAACAATTAAAATTTATTTTATATTTGTTTGCAAATACATTGACATAATTATTTTCATAACAACAATGTATAAAATTTGTTTTTTTCTTTGGATGTAATTAGTTTTTGGTAAGACGAGTTAACAAGATATTATTTCTTTGTATTATTCTGCTACGAGTCGTTATGATTCGTCGTTTAGTACAAGAAAATGAGTTTTTAGGAATTTACATAAATGGTATTTTAAAATACTTATTTTTTCGACAACCTACTTTAAAATATATTTGTCACGTTAATTATCCAAGTGTTGATTCAATTTTGTATCAAGATTACTTTTGAGTCTAGAGATTTAAATACAATTTCCTTATATTAAAATTGCTTTAAAAATATTTGAATATCAAATAATATTAACACTTATAGATATTAGCCATACTTCAATGCTATTTAATGTCTTGCATTTTATTTTTCACCTGCTTAGTAATAATTTAATCTTAGATAAGTTAAACATGCTTTTACAACAAACCTATAACTATTAACATTAATTAATTAATAATAGTTGAAAATTGCAAGTTATATTTGTTTCTAAAATTCATAAAATCATATGAAATTACTTTTTTTTAAACTCATTAAAAACTTATTAATTATTATTTATTTTACATATAAATACATTGTATTGACTGTAATACTTCCTTTTCAACAGTAAAATATAACACTTCTTAGTTGTTCTAACTATAAACCTCTGATAACAAATATTTTAAATTGGATTATTAAAATTTTTATAATTATAAATGAAGTGTACATGAACGATCCCCTCATAGTCAAAGAGTTTCATAATTTTATAGTTTCAAATTTAATTTTTTTTTTTAAAGTGAACACTTTTTACATTTTGGTATAGCTTGTCATTTCTAATTGCCAACCATCGTGGGTTAATGAGTACTTGCACATAACATGACATTTAAGAACACTTTTACCATTCTAAAAAAGATTTTCCAATTCGAAATTTTACGTAATTGTAAAACAAATGACTTCCTCATACTATTATACTATACTTATAGTCAATATAGTGTATTATATTATTATTGCATTTTCTTACGTATTACCTTTTTTTTCTGATTTTTTATTAAACAATATCTTTTAAATTTTAATTATGCATATAAGTCTATATTTATATTTATTGATTTAAATATTTAATTATCATTGAGTATTGAGCCAGACTTATTATTTCATGCTGGAAAAAGATTATTCTAATATTGTTACATAATTTATATCGTACGTCGTTTATTTTATCAAAGCATAAAACAAATTGTTTATAAATTATAATTATGAAATATTAATTTTTTTTTCATATTAAGTTCTCAACAAATATCTGTTTAAAGTTTTCTCAAAAATGTTTAGTAAAAATCCCTATCTATACTTGGAAAGTTAATTTAATATTTTAAAATGCTAAAATATAAACATTAAGCATTGACTGTATAATAATACGTATTATAACAATTAAGTTTTTAATATTACATGCTATACAATTTTTCAATTTTAATTTTTCATACTATACTTTAAATTTGGTACCATGAATAAAAACAATCGGTGGCTTGCTTTAATAGGTACTATATAAGGTTTTAGTTAAAACAATCAATATTTTTATTAAGTATCTATAAATATTTATTATGAACAATATACAATCAAAAATTTTAATAATTGAGACAAATTTTAATTTATGTTTTAATAAAAAAAAATAAAATATATCTAAAACTCTCAAACACTACACACTTTGTTTTCAAACAAAATATATTTAAAACATAAGAAGTAAAATGCCCGAAAAGTTAGCAGTTACGTTTTTTTTATGTTTATAATATTATAAATAATAAATAATTTCATTAAAAACCTGTCAAACAACGTATATATTATCTTATTTATTATATATAAAATGCACCGATAGAACGGTGAGAAAAAGTTAAACCGTAAAGATTAAAGTTTCGAAAAAAGTCTTATTTTATTCATTGTTGCAGAATCAAATCAAAAATGAGATAAAATTCGCGTGCATCTTGGCAATCAAAAATTAATCGATAAATTGCGCCACAGCGAACAACAAAATATCTACGCTTTATTGAATTTGTGTGAAATGTCCGCTAAATTACAGACGATAAACTATATAATATGTATACCTACATACAATATACACAATTATTATATACTACAACGAGTTCTGGAAGTATAAACAATCGCCACATTAATACAATAGATAAATAATCATATTATCTTATATTATTTTTACTATATTTGTTCTTACAAAAACGTACAATTTATATACACCGATGACTAATACCAGTGGATAACAATAATAACAACCCGCGGTAGATTCGGTATGATTCGGCCATGGCTCTTGAGTAGGTACTTTCCAACAAAAACCACCTCGAAGGCGTAAACAATGCACAATCGGTATATATTGTTTTCTGATGTCGATGATTGAATAATCGTCTTAAAATGTATCTTTACTTTTGAAATTCTGCCGAATAATGTATACGCCAGCGATTTTGATCCAATTAGCATTTGCGTGCAAAATGCCCTTCCCAAAGACAGATGCGGCGATGACCATTGCCCAGTATACGAGCAGAGCTTACCTAATATATAACGTTTATATAACGTAGGTACCTAAATATAAGTGAAACATAAACGATAATGACATAGGTTTATACTGGACCATGATCAGAGATAGATTTTAGTGCGCCCTCGAATTACATTTACTTTATATTATGAATCGCTGTTATATAAGTAGATTCATCAAAAATATAATTTTACTTTAAATATCAGTCACAAGTAAATTGATAAAAATTATGTTATGATTTTCCATAGACTTTTAGTATTGCCTTTAATAATTGTGAAAATTGGTGTTGCTATATCAGACGATAAGATAAAATACACGAGTAACGGTTTATAATATTATATTGTATGATATGGAAGACAACAGTTCAAGTGTACACGTACAGCATCATATTTATTCGTATTGTCTTATCCCGAATTCGATTCGAGTAAAAATAATAACCAATACCTACCTTTCTAATAAATTTGGTAGGCGATTTGCGAGTGTGAACCAAACAACCCATATCTTATCGATATATTATAACAGTCCATATCCAACCTACAATGGAACATCTCATCTACAACAGATTAAAACGGTAAGCCTATTAGTTTTAGGGGGTGCGAGGATGGTTGTACGTACACATGTGTATACTGCCTGCAATATTATGCATAGGATTATTCAAAATGATTCATCCGATTTCAAATGCTTATATATATTTTTAGTTTTTAAGAGTCAAGTAGTATGACTGAAACGTTAAATATAACAATAATATTTCTTTTTGGTTTGATGGTTTTTATACCTACCTGTTCTATAACTACGACTCCCTTGGTCACACGAACAATGTCTAGTCGGAATTCAAATTCATTTCAATGCTGCATATCCGTTGAAATTGACTTCAGAAACTTTTTAGCTCCTCTGTGGTTGATGATAATGGTGGTACGGTTCTCAGTATCTTTTACATACTCCAAAAAGAAGAAGTCACATGGTGTAAGATCAAGTGACCTATAAAAAGTCACGTGTAAAGCATCGGATGATCCCTTTTGAACAAGCCTGTATAATTACTACGTACCCGGAAGAATCTGCAGATGAGTGCGAGTGTCGGATCACATACGAAAGACGAGATTGGCATAAGCCCACGGTCCTAAAGCTATACCGATGCCGAATGCTGGACGACATCGTAGAACTGTTTTATTTGCGTATCATGTATAAATAATAATAATAATAATAATAATAATAAAACCCATATTCTAATTAAAAAAAAATTATTTTATAATATGCTCACCAGTATAGCGGTTGTAATGACGTTACATATGTATAATGGATGCATGTATTATAGAACCAAAAATGGAGCTGACCCGATCCCGCGGCGAACAATGGTATCCGGTCGTGTTCCATATACCGTGGTGGTAGACGTTCCACGCCACCGGATATTAGGCAACGAACTTAGGCTAAAACATTATCGTGTCATAACCCGCGCCGCCGCGAGTATTTGTACCCTTTTCCCGGCCTAAATTATTCCGCCGATGTTATTACATATTTTATACCTCTCGTAGTCCGCGAAATCGTGGTAGGATCAGAATCACGTTAACATAAATATATATATATATATATAATACGTTCACATTATATTATAAAATATAATTTTAAAAAATACGGGTAATCATAAAATTCTGGTCGTTTAATGCTGGTTAAATCCGTATATGCATTGTACTTTTTACCTAAACAAACGCTTTTAAAAACTCGTTTAAACCAACAATAACAAAACAAAAAAATGCTGCTCAAACGCGAATTCGGTTATTTTTTTAACTCTTATAATATGTACATATATTATAAAATATGAAAAAAAAATATATGCAAGTTTTTATTAGGATTTCTCTTGTTTACAAATGTAAGCGATTACGTATGTTTCCAGTACGATATGATATGTTATTGAGAATATCATATTATTTTTTTATTTTAGAATACACTGATCGATATAATATTACCGATAATTTTTTAGATCACGTATTGCTCGTTGTAAGAAAGAAAGTTCATTATATCATCATGCTATATTACTTATGGAATTATGGAAATAAATGTTTTAAATCAAATAGGCTACAGCTAGTATTATAATATGTAGTACCTACACTATGTATGGGACACCATTACCATTTCGACAGACACAAATTATTCATTTTTAAATTAACTAAGGTTTGGATATATAAAAATTGATTAAAATTGAACTAGTAACTACAAACATGTAATTCTCATTATATATTCAAACTGTTTATAAAATATGTTTCAACGCTTAGCAGTAAATAAACAATACATATATCTATCTAGACATTTTTGTCGAGAAATTTAAGTGTAGATAAGCTAAGAACAAATACCAATAAACCATAGAAAAAAAACTGAAAATGGGAATATATACGTAACATTTGAAGTGTTTGAATTTTTTTAGTTTTCATTCCATAATGACGATAAAAATGTTTTTCCTCTTGTAAATGTGATACAAGGTCTCCTATAAGTTGTTCTAAAAGAAATGTAAATGCTAACATTTTTTTATTATTTATATTATGCACCATTACGTTTATATTATTATTTTCTATAAACAATGAAATGTTTAGTATATTTAGTCTAATTTTTATACCACGAAACTACTTTAACTGTTCTATGGTTTTTGACTAATATGTTAGCAACGTATTATAATTTAATATATCAATTATTACAAAATATATAAGGTTTTTGTTAAAAATTAATTTAAACTAACATATAATATAAAAATAAATTATTAATATGATATTATAAATACAATTTAAGATATTTTTGATAATAGAGGATAACTCTTGATAAAAGAGTTCAAGTAAATATTATTACTATTCCTTTTAGAATGAACATTTAGAAGAGCTAAAGTACTAAATCTACCCGAAAACGGCTCGACCTCCAGTAGTTCTATGTTTATATTTATTTCTTAATAAATCACAAATGGTGAAAGATAATCTTATTGCATCAATAGGTAATTAACAGTTGGTTCTTATCTATTATTATATTATTATTTATTATTTTTAGTATCATAGGTACACAAATTAAAATAATCGGATACGAGATATTATTTTATTTTTAACATGGATTACCATAATTTTATAGTGGCTAACGCTAATAGTTGGGTTATTCATAGTTTTTATAAATTACCTCGTCATACCACTATATAGAAAAATATCTTAAATATTTTTATCATTATATCAATAACAATATCTTAGTGTCCAGTCATTCGTTATCTTTCACTTGGAGTTAATATAGTTGCCGCCTTTACCTCTTTGAAGATTCAATAAACTGTATTCTACTTTAATAAATTAAAACGCGCATTTTCCATTAATATTCTTAAGAATTGTGCAATTGCATAATATCCATAATATTTTTTAAATAAACACGTATAATATAATGATATAATTAATTAATATCTGCAAAAATTGATACCAAAATATTTTTTTTTTGTTTAGGTACTTATATTAATTAATTATTCACGTTGCATGAAAATATTATATTGAAACATGAACCTAAGAGCCTAAGATATTAAACCCGAAATAAATCACATTGCTGATACTAAATACTTAATTCCATAATTTACATTATACTTTTAAATTTAGTCATAAATAATTATTAGTAAAAATATATTTATTGCGTTATATTGAGTAAACTATAATAGTTAATACTTATTATTAAGGTGCGTCCACACGAGAGTACGCACAAGCTGAGCACGTGTGCTCACCCCGTGCGTCGCACAAATTTACATCGTTTGGACGGTGTTCCGAACACGCGCGAATTTTCGCGACGCACGGCAAACGCGATCCAATTGTTGTCGGTAAATTCTAATTGCTCAAAGACATAATTGCTGGACGCACTGCTCAGATTGTGTGTGCTCTCGTGTGGACGCACCTTTACGCAATCATCAGTTTCAAGCAAAAATGTTCTTAATGTAGAAAAATATTGGTTTAGAACATACTATTTAAAATATTTTTTTTATCTATAACTAGTGAAAACTTATGTAATTTTTCGAAAATTTCACGACCTGTCTTATTTTTATAATATTTAACAATTTGATAACATAATAAAATGTATTTTAATATTTTATATAATATTTTTGTACGTTTTTTATTTACAAAAAATATTTCAATTATATTTAGGAACATAAATATAATATCATTATGAACGAACAAGTGATATAACAATATTATTTAGATTCATATTATTTAATTATTATATAAATTATAATTGATAAATTCTGCTAAATAAATGAACGTCGTCGTATTTTATCATAATGTATACAAAATAAAATTTATTCGATAAGCTCGGATATATTTCCTGTTTTCTTAAATATACCATCTCGAGCCCACAATAATATTCATTCGTACATGCATATAAATGATGTTTGTTACGATTTGTAATATACATATACATATTAAATATAATAAATATTAAATAAAAATTTTATAAAATTTAATAAATATTAAATACGATAAATAAATAGGTACATATATACATACTCGTACACAATGGTGGTATATAATATATACTTCATTTCAACAAAAGGGACCCTGAATATAATTTAATTTACTATACATACATAAATGTATGTATGTATGTATGTATGTATGTGTGGAAAATAAATACTATTTACGGTTTTTTTATGCATTTTTTCATCCCTTGCCATTGACATCGACCATGAGTTATAGTTATCGCACAATACTTTATATTATAATATAGTTTATAATAAATTTGGTTTCTGCTTCAATGTTTACAATATAAGAACATATCGTGACATTTTATTGTTTTAAATTAACTTATTCAACTCGATTTCCATTGAAAGTTGTACCATAGCTCCATATCGATTTGTTGTGGTCACGGCATTTACGGGAATAATAAGTAAGTATCCTACGCTCTGTTTACGTTTTTTTCTTCTCATCCGATATCATTTCAAAGATATTTTATCCATGCGTTACATGTATTTAGTGAGTTATAAGAGTATAACAATGCTTTTTATTATTTTGTTTTTTTATTTTTTGTATATTAGATGAATTTGTGTACTTTTTTTTTATTTTGACCTAATTCAAACTGTACAAAGACAATGTAGGTGTATCGTATTTATTTAGATTTCAGCGCTCTATAATAAACATTCGATAGAACGATAGTTGCCCTGGTATAATTTTTATCGTAACAAAAAAAAAAAAAAAAAATACTTAACTCAAATAAATATGTATGCAAATGTATATTGTAAAATAAAAATAAAGAAACGCAGTACTACTTACTACAGCTATAAGACACAAAAGTATTACCAATGGACAGTATCTGTACATAAAATCATATTTAAATAATTAACTACAAAAATATAATACCAGGAATGTGCGAGCTTTTTAATATTTTATATTGTTTATAATTCTACATTAAATAATATTTTTAATAATGAAAATATTTTAATATAGCATATACAAATTCAGTTTAGGAAATTAATACGGGTACATAATTATACTTTATTATAGCAGCTAAGATAATATTTCTATAAAATATTGCATTACCTTTTTATTAAAGTATAAACTATACACTTTTAAACTTATCATTAGTTTTCGATAAGTTTTCAAACTTCCAATTTCCAAAGTATAAATTAAAAGCACAATGTATATTTTTATTCGATTAAGTTTTGTTTTTCATAATTTTATTTTATTCAACATTTTTTTTTTTTTTAACAATTTATAATATTAATATATTATTATGGTTTCTTTTTATCCGGCATGTTAATTTACACAATCATTCACAATCTTTGAAAGTCCAAGTAAACATTGATTTTTAATTTAGTTAATTATACATTACATTACTGAATACTGGTTAACTTACTACCAGAGTACAATTTGATCACATGATAAAATAATTTTATATACGTTTATTTATTCCAAAATTAAATACACATGACTACAGTGGACGACCAAAAATCAAAATAATTTAAGGAGTAAAATAATTGCGTAGACAATTATATTTAATTATAATTTACAAGTATCTATTTAGATAAATTTTCTTGTTTATTGATGAGGAGATTGCTTACCCTAATTAAAGAAAAGTATTATATTTCAATATTATATCTGAAGTAAAGTAAACAACAGTTATCAGTTGTATTATAGTTCAATATTTTTGTTTATTAAAACGTTAATCAATGTGTCTATATAAATATATAATAATGCGGGTGATACCAATGTGTACCAATCGCCATTTAATTTACATTACATTATAATATAATGTAATGTAAATTAAAATATTTATAATATTTATATTATATTATGTTTATATTTATTATAATATTTATAATATTGTATTATTGTGTTATCTCGTTAATTTATTTGTTTAAATTATACCTTTGTATAATTATCTTTATTGTTTTATCTAAATAACTGCGTCTTTGTAACCAAGAACAAATCGAAATGTAAGTGCCACATTTTCTTAATAGGGTTGGTTAAATAGATGATCCAATAAAAATTGTCTTTTAAGTATATTTCCTTGTTAGATGTTTAACCGTAGATTGTGATATTAGAAATATAAATATCGTGACAATCACATTATTAATGGATAATGTTTTAATGTATTTTAGCATTGTTCTAATTGCAGATATATCTTGAGACTTATCATTTAAATTTAGTACCTAATTTATAGTTTTATATTGAGCTGTATCACAATAAATTAAATTTCGTTATTTAACTTAAATGTAGTTTATTATGAAAATAATATAACATGATTATAATACGTGTAAAACCAAATAAAAAAATTATTTATATTCAGTAACTGCTTGATCTACACGTTGTTGGAATCCAATCTTGAATAGCAACGGTGGAAATAATTAAATCGTTCAACAAACAGATGTAACGACATGGTTTTAATTCTGGTGAAAAAATGTAATGAAAGCAAAATATAATATGATGTAACTAACTATCCTCCTAGAGATAGTAAAGTTTGAAAATAACTTTTAGCTCACAGAAAAAGAAAAACACATAAAATTGATCTATAGAAAACTGAAAAATACATTTTACAGACTATATGTTTTCCTTGTACTGAAAAATACAACTCATACCCAAGCAGCCCTACACAAACTCGTAATAAAATTCTAAGACCAGCGAAGTTCGACCAATTGTGGCGTTTATTCAACGAAACATTTCGTCGTGGAATAAAACATTGAAAACCGACAGAACAATAGACACTCAACGTGCGGTAGCAGCAGATGTAATATACAGTCAGACTAGTCGGTGCTCTGACAAACTTAAAATAAAAATCATCGTAACAAACTACAGTTGATGGCAAAACCAAATTATCAACATCACAATGGTATAAAAAATAAAATATCCTTTTGCCGGATTCCCGCGTGTTATTTTGCAAAAAAATCAGGACATAAAATTATATATATATATATATATATATATATGTATGAATCTAAAAAATACGAACCAAGAAGCCGAATACATTCAAACCAAAAATAAATACGAAATGTGTATAATGCTACTGCACACACAAACGAATCAGATGGTTGAGCATTTTAAAATATTAAGTTCTGCATTTTGGTAGTCGTGTGATGTCGCATGCATACGATCTTCTACACTTTCGACCATATTAAAATACAATAATATGTACCAGTATTTCAGTCTCCGTTTTTTAATCCAATTTCAACCATTCAAACGTATATTCTTTATGTTTGTACAGTCAAAATATTTTAATCAGTTTCGAATAAATGATACAGTGATCGCAAACAATATTATACTGTAGCTGTATACACACGATGCGTCATACATCAAAATACGTCCCAGGCCGACCTTGTGACTAAATTTTATTCATCTTATTTGTTTTAATTTAATTTTGGAAAACTTTTACAATTGTAAAATATAAACATAAATTGTCAATTTTTTTTTTAATTTTTAATACTAATTTAAAACATACCTACAATACATTTATTTATATTTTTTGTCAAGAAAATTCCAATCATTCATTCTATGTATCAACGTTTCCAACCATATTAAAAGTAACTTTAATGTTTTTTATTAAATATATATACGTAGAAGTTTGAATTCTTAATATGTGCACAGCTTGCCTATATCCTAATTTTATTTCATTTAAATTATGATTAATGTTTGGCATTTCAAAAGCAGACATCACAACTGCTGGTCTTAATGTTTGTGTTACGTTTATTCGACTCACTATATAAGTCATCTATTTATTGTTTCATGTCGTTCTTATGCTGTTATCATAACTGAAATGACAATCCCGTTTCTAGTTGGACTGCTAGAAATGTAATAGATTTTATATTTTTATTTGCTTATTTATTTTTAAATTGCATACAATGAATACTGGGCCCCACTGAGGAAATACGTATGGGGGTTCAGGAGTTCTTACATTATTATAAATTAAATATGTACAATTATAAATAAATATATAAAATAAGATACACATATATTATGTAGTTCAACCTGCATCTACGACACGCAAAACTATATCATTGATCTTAATAATAAGTTTATTATTATAGTGGCGCTGGGGAGCAGACAATTTTCCACGCAACTCAAACGCTTTTATTTTTTTTAATGGAAAAATAAAACAAAAACATCGCCATTTTCCAATACAAAAGTTCACGAGGACCGCTTTTTACCCGTAATCAACCCGACTGATTCCGGTGAATACTTTCTAAATACCGTGGACGTGAACGTCAAGTAGAAACACGTCACTCCTGAACTTTATATATATATATTATAAATATAATATGCTTATTAGTTAGTATATAATCCTCACCACATTGCGGATGTGACAGCCACAGCGGTGCTAAAAGAACAATATTATTACTACCCCCGTATACCTCTACGTCTTAAGTCTGCGGATAAAATTTTTTTTTTTATTTTTTTATTTCCGGTTGAAAACTAAATCCCGTTGATGTCATCGAATACACTAAAATATTTTGTTTAACTCAAATATAACACATCTAACATAATAATAATATGCGTGTAAAATAATATTTATAGAATAAATATTATTTTACACGCATAGGTATAAATTTTATACCTATATATACATATACTGTTCGTCATGCACTGATCGCATCTGTGTAGTAGTTTATTTAGAATTGTACAATATCAACTTAAAAAAGTAAATAGACCCGCTATATGCACTTATTTTCTAAATGAAGTCTTGTATTTTTGAAAAATAAAGATGTTCTAATTTACTTAGAAATATTTATAAATTATAAAACTATTTTTATAAAACAAAAATTTAATTTTTATATTTTTAAACAGTTATGACAACTTTTTTTATAATTAAATAATGATCAGTAGAATATATTTTTAAACATTTTAAAGTTTTAGAAATAAAATAATCTATAACAATATGAACTACAATAATATGTAATTCATTTTGATTGCATGTTATGTAAATATATGTCTGAAATAACATAATGGGAGAGCTCTCACTGTGCTATCCAACAGATTAAAATATTAGGTAATAAATCAAACCGTAAAAGCTTACGACCATAATTGTTTCAAAAAAAAAAACACGAAATTTGTCTTATAAAATTAGTGTAGTCAATTTAAAATAGATCTTCCCATATGGCATTTATAAATAGCAGAGATCGATTTGTCGGTTTGATTATGCGTAATTCGCTCAACCAGGAATCAAAGCAGACGTTTTCACTATTATATAACAGTCTTTGTCTACAAGTTAGCTGTTGTTAGTCGATGAACCGAGAAAAACGGTTGACGTGTTTGAATTTCAAAATGCTTCGACAGCAATCATCCAAACACCATTTCCTCGCCCATTAAATGACTAAAACACGCGTAATCGAATCATCAGAGTCTGTAAAGCCGTTACGTTGAAGCGTCTTCGGAATTGAATCGATCGAATGACTTTTTCAGGTCGTTGTGCAAGATAAATTCTTTTATTTTTCAACGTATTTTTAGCATCTAAATAATACAACCCGTAAATCACGAGCAAACCGTATAAACTATGTATTATTTTATATACGTATATAAAGTATACGAGAGGGGTGTTTTTTTCTCACCGAGTATCTAAATAAAAAATAATGTACATTATTACGACGTATGCGATTTTGGAGAACGTCTAATTACGACCGCTCAAAATATTTCATTTTATAAGAGAGATCAACATATCATATACATAATATTGTTATTATCATGCACTGTGCGTAGTGTCCATCTTAAATACACTTTTCGACAGCTATTAGGCTATATTATATGATACGCAGCTACGCAACCAGAAATAATTTAATTGTCGGAACAAAGTTTTCCAAGTAATCTGTTTAAGAACATATATATTATATTCTCGAACTTGGCGCATATAATCATTATACGAGAGTTGAGAAGAGAATATAAAATCATATATCCACTCATGGATATAAGGACACATACACTTAAGTGTTTAACGTGCAGCAGTAGCTATATGTAGCACAAGGCGCCTATACTCTACATAAACATAAAAACATAACGCAAGTAAAAGTTTAGTTTGCCCTCGTTCGATTCGAGCTTAGTTATATAAATTATGTTATATTAAAGTGGCTAATTAGTTATCGTGATGGCCTATCAATTTACATAATATTACATGGTGTAATGGTCCAACTCCCAATAAGCAACCGCGGATGATGGCATTTTATGGAGCATCCACCATATTATAGGCGTTCATTCGGTTCCTCACTTACTTGTCTAACACTTTATAGGTTAAACAGTGTCGTGTGGAGCCTTGAATGTATATGTATAGATAGTAAAAATATTGTATGCATTAAGATAATATAAAAAATAACACAAAAGTCATGTTATTTTTTGTGATTTTAATACAATAAAATATGTCTGCCAGATGGGCGCACAATAAATACGGTAAAAAAAATAATTTATTTCAAACGTACGCGGTGAGGAGTTTCTCAGTTGTTTCAATAATATTATTTTTGCTTCAAGTTCAAACCAAATAATTTAACGTGGACATTTTAAAGTTCAAATCTTTCAAATGCATACCATTGTGAGTCTGTGAATTTCGTAAAAAATATTGAACTTAGCTCAATTTAATTTTTAACGAATTTTATTTAATCATCATTTCGATTAGTTATAATTTTTAACTTATAAACTAAACTTAAGTTTAAGTGCAACTTAAATAAAAAATAGTGAAAATTGCTGATAAAAAAATCGATTTATTACAACTAGCCCACGAGGTTGCTGCAGTGTCTGTGATCTTGTTCAGCCCAAAAGTCCCAACGCCCTCCTTTTTTAATAATACGTCTGTCGTATAGTGCGCTAAAAAGACGCGTCTTACAGATGTACGCAAATCGCGTAGGTACGATATAATATATTATTACGTAATTTATGTGTACACCACGACGGTAAAACGACACGTCACGTTTAAAATATATATAAATTATGGGTACCGTGGTTTTAGACGTGTAAAATATTGCCTACAATAAGTTGCTGCTGCAGCAGTCACGGTGCGTGCAGATATTATATTGTTATTACCATCGTATCGAATAAAAATATAATAAATCGGACAATATAATAATATTCGACATCGTGTGTATGACTATACAATAATATCATGCTCTCTTTCTCTCTCTCTCTCTACTTAAGCGGTCCCAAATAATTTATGTATAGTACACAGAATGATTCACTAAGTATCTACCCATATTTTTGTTTTAATAATAATACATTAAAATTCTGATTTTTGAAACTTTTAATTATTAGACATACGGACCATATTTTAAAGTTATTGAGATTTGTTGTCAGTACTACTTACTTAATAGAAGTGTCCTGTGGTGATACGAACTTCTATTTTTTTCAAATGAAACCCCACATTTTTTACTGTAAATTATTTTTGGGTATTTTATTTTTTTTTTTTTTTAATGTTGATGTACCTAATATAAAATTCGAATAATAGTAGTTTATCAGTTATCAAAATGTTTATACAAAGGACGGTAGTCTTTAAAAATAGTTATACAAATATATAAAATATAAATGTAATATCAGATCCAGTATTTATATTATACTGTTTTTATAAATTATGAATATTGGTAGATTAATATTAATTACCTACTAAAATGTTGAATGTACCATATCTATCAAACCTATTGACTTGGACCTTAGTACACAAAATTAAATAACGTAAAAAAACTTGTTTGAATTTTGATTTTTATACGTCAAAAATGTTCAAATAAATACCTGCTTAATAGTCTATAGACTTAGAAACGGAAGGTTCTCATTCGCACAACAAAAGTTTGTATCTATACAGAAGACTCTTAAAGTAATACAAAAAAATGTCAAGAATTTAAAAATATAGTCTTTGAGTTTATTAAAAAATTCAAAATATCAGATTTAGAATAACTGCATTATTAACGAACAAAAATGGGGTGCACATGCTTGGTGAATCATCATGTACATAGACATTTGGTGTATACACTAACGCGCAGTGGCGTGTGACATGCGTGCTAACATTATAAAATAATATAACCAACACGATTTGTGCTGGCTTCAAAAGTCTGCACACAAACGACCATCCGTCATTCTGCAGCTGAAGTTACCGGTATAAATCTGTAAAAATCTTATATATAAAAGAAGAAATCCTAACTGACTGATTCACTGATAATATATATGTAAAACTATAATAGCGTCTTGAAATTTGCATGATATCTGCGTACCACTATGATATAGTGGTGTAATGCACTAAGAAAATATTTTCCAATAATACGACGGTGAGTGTTGACGATAACGATTCGCTCAGAAGACGATTTAATTTCGTTCGATTTACATCTAGTCGAAATGTAAACAGACATTTTGATATTATGCCGTGACTGCGCAAACCGTGAAATATAATATTTAATTTATTTATATTATAATAATATTATTAATTGTATTGTTATTTATTAGTATCGCTCCTAAAATTTTGATCACTTGAACATTTTACCCATCTAATGGTGGTTAACGTGACAGCATGAACATTAAAGAGTACAACGTTTAGACGTCGTTTGATATTCTAAAATTAAGTATATAATATTATGTAATACAACATACTTTATAACTATTATATGGTTTAATTATACGTAGGCCTTTAAATTCTAGTTAATTAGTTACGTTTATTTCTTTCAAAATTTCAAAAAACTACAAATTCAAAATTGTCAAACTACTTAATTACCGAACATAACTACCGACGAATCTGTATATGTTTTGTATTTCACGTTGCATAATACAAATAAAGTTTAAAAATTATTATGTTCCTGACATTTAAAATACCAATTTAATATATGATTAAAATAAAAAAATAATTTTGCCTTTTCATTTTAGACGTCGTGTTTTTTCATACATCCCTAGAGATTATCTGAGCATATTTTTTATTTAGTACATCCAATTTGTAGCTCCGATTATAATATAACGCTTTATAATAGTATAGTCTAATCAGTATTACAAGGCGACTTACGAGTTGCAATTTACAATTTGTTTGCACTTTTTGAACGACGACACAATATAATATTATAACGATAAAGTTATAGCTATTGTGTGTGTGTGTATGCTATTATCAAGTTTGTGTCAGCGTATCGTGGATCGCGTATGACCCCATACATCAGAGATGGCGAACCTATGAGACGTACATGATCTTTAAATGACACACGCAACTGGTTAAAAAAAAACATTCGTCGTAAAAATAAAATATCAAGTTTATGGTATACCTACGATCTATAGTTCTACATGCATTTGAATTGAATATTTACACTACTGAACAACTATTCCTTTTAATATTTTCGATAGAAAATCGTCGATAAGAAGTTTATTATGTACCTAGTACCTACATGTATTACATGTGTGAAACTGGCTAACGGCTAGCTGCTAGTTAGTTGTTTGCTATTAGTCATTTATTTTTGTGTTTTATTTTACCGTTGCCTTTGATACTAGATGCATTGTTTTGGCAGTGTTCATTATTGGATAGTATTATTTTTATATTTTACTGAAATACTGAATATTTTTGTATAATTAACAATGTCAAAAATTAAAAGTGGAAGATTATTTCATGAAAATTAGACCGTCGATTTTGGGGTAATTCAAAAAAATAATAAAGCATTATGTTGTTTGTATAATGAAACAATTGTTAATCAATCAAATAATTTCAAAGTTGCCGTTAAACCCAATAATAAATTAACAGTCACTAGTTTTTTCTGTATTTCACTGTATTGCACAACAGGGTAAACTAGTTTCTGACAGAGGATATATAAAAGAAGTTTTTTTAGTGGCATCAAATACTTTATTTCAAGATTTTGTAAATAAAAATGAAATAATAAAACGTATTCAAGAATTGCCTATTAGCAGAAATACTGTTTGAGAACATATTCTATGTATGAATGATGATATAACAAGTCAACTTTAAACTGATTTATCTTTAGCAGACTTCTATTCGATTTGTCTTGATGAAATTACAGATGTAACCTCACAAGCACGATTAGCTGTTTTTGTTCAATTTAGTAGTGTTAATGTTATGAAAGAAGACTTAATAAAACTAATTTTACAAACAATTTATAACAAAACAACTGGTCGTGATATTATAAATGAGGTACATAAAGAGTTTATAAATTTAAAAATAAATATTCAAAATATTGTTTTAATAACTACTGACGGGGCTCCAAATATGGTTGGTAAACATAATGTATTTATTCAATTTTTTTTCCAATAAAATTGAGCATCCTATAATCAACTTCCACTGTATTATACACCAAGAAGTATTATGTGCAAAAGATAGCGTGAAATCCCTTCAAAAAGTAATGGAAATTGTGACAAAATCGACAATTTCATAACATCTTGTGCTTTGAACAACTGTCAGTTTGTCAAATTATTAGAAGATGTCGAGTCGCAATATTCTGGCCTTCTTATGTATAACAGTTTTCGTTAGTTGAGTCTTGGACAAGTTCTTCATCGATTTGTTGAATTACTGGAAGAAGTAGGTTTATTTTTATCTAACAAATCTCAAGATTATTTAGAGCTTACTGAATTAAATTGGTTGAATGATTTAATGTTTTTCACAGATGTTAATGCAATCTATAACTAACTAAATAAAAAAAAACTCCAAGGTCAAGGTCAAACTGTGTTTAGTTTGAAAACATCAAAGTTTTTGAAAAAAAAATAAAAGTTTTTTGTAAAGATTTAAAAAATAAAAAATTTAAATATTTCTCTTATTTGAAAATCAATTAATAAATTTAATTTTTTTTAAAGATAATCAGCTTTATATGAAATCAATAATTAAAAAATATATAAAAATATTAGAAAATGCATCCGAATTGTTTTCAAGCAGATTTTCTCAATTTCACTATCTAAAATCAACTTTATAATTTTTAATAAATCTACATATAATTAAATTTAACGAACTTGAACTTAGTCTTTTTGAGTTGTTAAATATCGAAAATTTAGAAATGGAGTTAATAGAATTTCAAGGAAGTAATATTTGGAGAAATAAATTTATTCATTTTAATAATCATCTGGGAAACAATCATTATAAAATTTAATTCTTTTCGAGTGGAAAAGTCTTCCAAATTCATTTGGTTGTATGAAAAAACTAGCAATATCCTTATTGACAATATTTTGATTTACTTATGTATGCAAGCGTTTATTTTTTTCAATGAATTCAATTAAGTCAACTGTAAAAAATCGTCCTGGAACAGATTTAAGTGCAGCATGTGTTCAATTTAAATCAACCAATTATAGTCCGAGGATTTGTCCAATTCATTAGCCAATAAAATTCAGCAACAAATTTCTCATTAAAAATGCATGTACACAACATTTATATTTTAATATTTTTTTATTTTTTTAAAACTCAGAATTTGTTTAACATACCATGAGTAATGTGCTATTTATACTTTTAGTATTTAATATTCTAATATATTTAATTTTTTTAATAATATAATGTTTGATTTGTTTTTTATCATTCAAGCCATGGATGTAGGAATTTTTAAGTTTAAATAAAGTGTCATCAAATTAGTTGACACACGAGGAAAATAAAATAAAACCAAACATTTTATTTGACACGCGGGTATAGAAAGGTTCGCTATCCCTGGCATACGTTTACTGCAATGTGGAAAACAAGGCGTTTGTCGGTAGAGTTACCTGTATATAGACTTCGGGACAGGATAAGCGCGCGTGTGCGTGTGTAATGGATTTCCTCCGGTCGTACTTTGCAGGTGCAGGACAAAGGCGGAATACCTACGCGTGTGTATGAATATACGTGATGTGGAGGAGGGTCGGGGACGACGGGAATAAAAGGATAAAGAGTAGGAGACGTAAGCTGCGAAGCGGAGACGCGACGAGCGTGTATACCGCACGCGGGACAAAAGAGAAAGCGAATTTTTTTTCTCTCTCGATTTTCGTTTCTTATTATTATCTCGCAGAGACGCACACGCTCAAGTGGATGATAGTGTATGCGTGTATGTATATATACATATATATATATATATATATAAATATAATGGTAGCGCAGTGGTAGCAGTGGTAATAGTGGTAGTGGTAGTACTATAATATAATACGGCGAGCCGGAGGGTCTGCTGCTTCGTCCTCTCGTGACCGCGTATTCCGTATATATGTGTGTACACGTTATAGATACACATATATATGTAAGTATATGTAAGTATTAATGTTTTTATTGGCTGCGCTTTTTGGCCCGGGGCTTCTGAAATTCTGTTCTCTTCCTCTTATTTTTCCTCCTTATTTTTATTTTTTATTTTTATACTCCACCGACGCCGTAAATGTCATTATTAGTTTGCGGTTTAAACCACACACACACACACACTTGTACCTACATACTCGAATACCGAATATTTGTTGTACAATAATAACAATAATATTAATAATAATAATAAAACTATAACTATTTCATTCAGTGGAACCACTTGCTATCTTAAAACTTGGTACCTCGGAGTTTCAGTGTGTAGAATTTTTTTCATTCCTATTCATTTAATATATGACTTACGTGTTAATTTATTTCGATATGTCGAATTTGCATATAATATGTCGAATCTTTCTTTATGTGAAACTGTCCAAATCACTATCCGATACCCACTGTTATTATTATGATTCATCAACTCAAACGTATGACATATTAGATGAAGTATGAGAATTATATATCTACATGAAATTCAAAGACACGCCCAACAAAAGTTAGGATTTTCTGATGAATTAATGTTTTTTTCAATTAAAATATTAGATAGTAATATTGAAAACACTTCCATTGATACAAAAAAAAAAAAAAAACAATAAAAATAGATTTTATACAACCGTAGAAAATAATGTGTTACTACTACCTATTATAAATTAAAAAAAAAAAAAATATATATATATATATATATATATATATATATATATATTATTATGTATACAATAAGTAGACAGATTCTGGATTGGACATTCCCGCCTAACTCACTTACATTTTGTGAGATTTCGACCTTTTTTTAGGGATCTACTTATCACTCATCTCATAAGGGGAACACTTGTGAGACGACCCATAGTTAGCACCGCGTGATGTCCTGAGAGACAAGTCGGTGGAGTCTATGGGTTTTGTACAATTTAGTTAGAAATAAAGATTTAATAAGATAAATAAGGTGGCATTATCCAACATGTTAATAAAAAAATAAGGAAAAAAGAGAATATTGTATAGGGTAATCATGGGCTTATGTATTTTGCATAAACATAATAATTGATATTTATATAATTTAAAATATAATAGGTAGTAATTTGGCATATGGCAAGTGCACAAAAAAACATAATTAATTTGGCTCACGGCATATGTGTTTTACAAAACGGTTAAGGGAATACAATACAGAGGGTAACATGACAGATATCTACTTTTTTAATACGAGTATAATAATATTATGTTTTACTTTTTAATGCCGATTATTGAGATAAACTCAGATTATCATGATTGTTTGTGTACAAGGGGGGACCAAAGGAGATTTATACTTTACGATAACGGCTGATGATATCTTGAGTTGATTAAACTGAAAGTTGGTAGTTTCGCCCTCCATCGGGCTTATGGATTTTGACTAGCCCATCATGATGTAACGGTTGATGACGGACGGACTGAATATAAAATATTATATATATATATATATAATGTTCAAACTGGTCTGCCACGAGGTTGTGGTATATTTTTAAAAGAACGGAAATGAGAAGAGACATTTTGCTGATTCGGTCGTCTTGGTAAAAGAGAACTTTTTATTTTGAAATAGACTGTTGGGCCGTCGGTGACTTGATGGTGATATAGTGGATTGATCAGTTTCGGCATACAGGGGGAATTTACAATGCTTTTGAGGAATACAGGTAACCCTGTGTGACACGCCGGCGACGTTGACCAAAACAGTGGTAGTTGTCATTAACCACGAACGAAAGTGATGAACACTGCTGTATTGCGTCGGGGGGAAAGTATTGCATAACACTGTTGTTTACGTACTAAAAGTATTGCTTGCGTGTTCATAATAATATAAATGATAATATAATATGAGTAATTTATTTGATTTGTAGAGTATTATAGTAGGTAATATTTTAATAATTTAGTTCAAAATTCCGTGACGTTACAATTTAATGATGAAAAAAGACCCATTTATTTACACATGCTTTAGTGTTCTTCTCATAATTAAACACATCCTAACCGAATGAAGATTATATTATAAGAAGTGAAAAGAATTTAACATAACCGAAAATCTAGATAAAACACAAAGCCCGAATCCAACAAATGTTGATACCATCATTTAATTTTTATCGAAAACTCATCTTATTAATCAAATATAACTTCCTTCTACACAAAACTTTGACTTTTAAATTATTATTATGATCTATGTATTTTTTTTCTATTTGTATAAATTTAATGCATTTTTAAAATCTATTTACATAAACAAAAGTGTCCTTAGTGACTGATTCATAATCAACGGAGAGCCAATTCTATTAGAGCTATCGATTTGAAATTTTGATGGTAAATTTATATTATAATTTCATCTTAGTGCTCTAAGAAAGGATTTTCCGAAATTCACATTTTAAAGAGGTGCTCACACAAGGATTTGACGATGAAAATTGAAAATTATTGTTGTTTATTAATGGTTGTCATTGGTTACAACTTACAAATTATATTAGTAATAGTAGAAATAAATTATAGAAATTAGTATTTCATTTTATATATAAATTAAAATTAGTTAATCGAGCAGATTTGGTAAACGCGTGCATCACATCGCACGTTTACGAACTCGAAATAATAAACTATAATATATTGAAATATTATTTCAAATTATACCATACGTCATTTTTTTACGGACAATGTAAGATTACCATTGATTAAAGTGAATACAAAAACAACTGAACAAAATGAATGTTTTTCTGCATATCCTTTATGCACTTTTGCATTATTCGTCTGATCGCCATGAAACTTTTAAAAATTATTGAGTACATTCTTGTGAAGGTTTCTGGTATATTACATCCTATCTTACGTACATATTATACGCTAACATTTCTAGGAAAACTGAAAGTGCTATTTTTAATAGGATATATGTGTATAATCTCTGTTTATTTATAGGGTTTTCAATAATTATATATTTTATAACTATTATAATTAATAGGAATATGACAATATACATATTTTTACAAATAAATTTATAAAAAAAACCAAATCCTTGGCATAGGTCACCATTGCGATGTTTTTCATGTACTTAATATTTTGATTTCACTTACTTACGCACCTCGCCGAGTCCTCAATCCACCACAGATGGATTGCCTACCTGATAATTTACTGCCCACATATTGTCCACAATCCAATGCAGTGGATTGCCTACCTAGCTAACTTAGTTATATGTAAATCACTTAAGATTATTCTTAACTTAATCTTTTGCTCGGTAAACGCCGGGCGGGACAGCTAGTATAATATATAATG
This sequence comes from Pentalonia nigronervosa, assembly GCA_014851325.1. Taxonomy (NCBI): domain Eukaryota; kingdom Metazoa; phylum Arthropoda; class Insecta; order Hemiptera; family Aphididae; genus Pentalonia; species Pentalonia nigronervosa. The sequence continues at coordinate 4,761 of JACXSJ010002021.1, read as the reverse complement.
TAGTATTGTTACATCAAATGGCAATAGATGCCATTGATCGATATAAAAAAAAATAATAATAATAATAATAATGAGTAAATAAATATAATAAATAAGACACTTCTTTTGAAAAATAAACAACTTTTATTTCAAATTGTATACATATTTTGAATTACTCCGATAACTATTAAAGTCTCGATACGTCGAACTTTTTTTTTCGGTCCCGTGAGACTTCGAGATACCGATTTTCCGCCGTATTATCGTTGTATTATATTATAATAGTCTTTTATAACTTTTATTTTTCGCGTGCAAATTCGTGTGTATCTCGCAAAGCACCAATGCTGCGTCGTTGGTGAAATATACTTAAACGCCGTGGAATAATGTTGAACCGTTGTACATGTAGTCGTTGTTGTATACGCTAATAAATTACTCAAAAGAACGCAAACTAATTATTAAGGGGCCTCACGACGACTAGATTCTAAGCAACTTCACATGCATTCAGTCGTCGGTCATGTCGTTGTGTTAGTCATAAATTATCATTAGCGTGCGAGTAAAATACGGGTATATAGTAAACTTACGGGTGACGTATTTTACGCACTTGTATGCACATGTCAACAATATATTCTATGACCGAGAAAAAAACGTTGTTTTTTTTCAACTGAACAAATGGTTTTAGTTCCAATATAATTGAATTTACCACTGTATTAAACACAAACCACCATAGTGCTGCACCTACATTTAAAATTAATTTTTGTTTTGTCGATTAAATATGTTTGTGTTACATTTTTTAACCCACATATTTTATTACAATTCAACGGAGGAAATTCAAAATGTGACTTGATACACGTTACAGAGAGAATTTTTTTTCGAGAAGACAATTCAGGATAGGTATAAATTTTGACTGAAAACACGATTATCCTGAGCAAGGGTATCAATTATCCTAATTGTTCCTAATAAGCCCTTTAAATATTTAGAATATTCAACGCACTCAAAAGATAAACTAAATCTCTGTGCCATGGGGTGTCATAGTATAATATAATAATATCGATAAGATATTATGCACGACTCCATCTATACGTATGTTGGTACACGATGATATCAATATTATCATTTATCACTGTAGGTTATACATACAGATCGTATTCTAACAGCTATATTTGTATGCTTTTGTCTTTCGATTATATTTCCTTTTACTTTTCTTTTGTTTATTTTTTTTATATACGAAACCCCGACCACAGGCTTTGTTGGAGCTCAATTTCAGATATGATGCTGTTTAGTTGATTTTTTTCGTATACATATTATTATAACGTGATGGATTATGGAAATTAAAAAATAAAGTGTTATTTATTTGAATTGTCATTTAAATGAAGCTAATGCAATTTCAGTTTTGGGATTAATATAATACGGTCTAAAAAAAATGTATTGTCTTTCAAAAAAAAAAAAAAAATAATAATAATAATAAATTATGATAACAATAAAGTTAAATAATTAGGTATAGAGATAATTATAAACAAATAAAATAGAAAAATTCCATCTAGGTTAAAATTAAGTACAAGTTTTTTTTGTCATAAAACGAATTATACAGTTTACTCTTTGAATCATTTGGATTTCTAAAATGTTAACTATGGAATAGTGTGATATTGTGTAATAATAAAACAGTTTACAAAATCACTGTTCATTTGGATCGACAGTGAGTATTTTAGTTTTGTAGTATTCCCTATTAAACATGCGCCTATATCGCTACGGAATAAGCACCAAACTAATGAGTTAAAATCGTATGTAAGTAAAATCTATGTTATGCAAACGTTAATTTGCCAAATTCAGAATTTCTGGCCATAAAAATAGTCTACGTATACAAAAATTCAAGACCACTATAATAATATCATTAGTATCAATTAACATCTATGGATGTTTTTCAGTGTTTAAAACGGTAAGCAAGACATAATGTTTCAGAGATATTAGTAAAATAAAATAATAATTACACGTTATTACTTTCTCCCAATCCACTGACCCCAATATTAGTAATTATGCGTCTTGTATCATAAAGGGTACCAACAAAATGTATACCTACTAAGTGTAGTCAGTGGCGTGTCCAGCACAAAATATTTAGAAAGGCCATAGGTAATGTTTAGTATAGCATATGATAAAGATTGAATTTTTTTATTTTTATTTTAGCCGTTATACTTTTTGCATCATGATTTATTTATTTTTTTATTATAAGAATATTTTTAAATATTTAAAAAGTAAATAATTTGTCATAATATTGATTCAATTCTAATGTAATATTGTTTAATGATTATTAAAAATTATTTAGTTATATCAGATAACAGTACCTGCCAACATCCAATAGATTATTATATACTTATTAAAAAAAAAGAATCATAAACATAAAATATAAATTCAGTTTAATCTTTAAAGAATTTTCAGTGAAAATAACTTTAACATTTTAACCAAATTATAAAATAATACTTAGTTTAAATATTAAAGAGTGAAAGTCATTCATATATTTTTTGTTTTTGCAAACTCATCAATCACTCTAGTAGGGACTTTTATCAACGGACTATTTAATTTTCTTACAATTGAGAATATGGCTGTATTATGAAGGCGTTCAGTGATCATTGAAGATCTCAAGAATGTTTTTATTCTACCCATTGCCATTTAACTGTATCTGATGTATTATAATTAACATATTTTTAAACATGATAAAAAAACAAATCTAATCGGCCAAATAAAAACTGGGCTTACATATCTTAAAAACATGCCTTTACGGTAATAGTTAATTATCTAACTTCTAAGTAATATTACCCAACACGTAAAATAATCTAAAACAATAATCTTGTTTCACAATATAACTATTCATTTATTTAACTATTGATTCGTTGTAAAAAGTCTTTAAATGAGCGGGTTCAATAAAAAATTGAATTTTGTTTTTTTGGCATTTGTTAATATTATTATGTAAATAATATTTCGTTTAACTCTCTTACACTAACGTCATTGACTTTTCTTCATAAAATAAGTCTTGTTTATGATTGTATAGATTTTTATATCGCGTGAGAGTTTTCGCTTTCGCAGTCGCCAAAATCAGCCAAAATCAGACAAACTTGCCAACGATTTTCCGTGTTATAAAGTATTTAACTACAGTGTATATATAGTCATAGTAAAAAAACATTATTGTGTACATTTCATTCGTACATACAAGAGACTATTATTTTTTCACGAAACCACGTTCGATTAATTCGCTCGAAATATAAACTGTTATTTAAATAAAAATATTAAACAACGCACTACTTTTAAATAATAACAATACACTTATTGTTAGGTAGGTATGTAATTTGATGCGAAATGATGCATAGTTTATAGATACATAGATTATTCAACGTACAATTTTGTGTTACATCCGTTTTCGGTAGGCGAATTTTATGTTAACGGGGCGTAAAACGTCGAAAGAACAAGTTAATGGAATTAAGGGCGAAAAACCAACCATTTTTATTTCAAATTAGAACTGAACATGAAATATTTAATTTGGTAACGGATTAGAACCGTCACGATAGGGTGGAGTTAACATTTAATGTAATAAATTGTTTGGTATAATATCATATTATCTAATTATTATTATTGTTTTTGTTGTTAGAGAAATGAAAATACACAATAGTATTGCGTTAAGGGCGTTGGTAGTGTTGTATTTTGTCGTTTCTTAAATTGTTATATAGCCATTCGGAAATTTAATTTTCCGACGTAATTGTATATTGGTTAACAAATAACGAATACTTTTATAAAATTATATTTTATATATATATATATATATATATATATATATATATATATATATCATAGTAGGCGAATATGAGCAAATACTAATTGCAATCATATAATATACATGTACTTTTAAACATAAATATTAAACATGTATTTTTATGGGTTTCAATTATCTCAAAAACTTTTGAAAATTTTTAGTCTAATTTCCTAAATCGTAAGTCATAAAAACCAATGGCTGGTCTGCTTCGCTCGGAATCTGTATATACGTGGTGCAGTACGATGAAAAAATCGACTGCCGGTTGATTGATATATTACATAACTAATACTATGCATAAAAATAATATTCTTTTCTCGTCCATCCGTATTGTTTAAACATGATATTATATTCTGCTTAATAATAGCAAATATCAGTACAATATACAGGGTGATTCATTTACGCGAGATACTAATTAAAGGTAAAAATACCGTTTGATTAAAATAAATTTACAAACAAATAATTATTTGTTCGATAACCATAGGAACGTTAAAATACATATAAAATCTCCATTGATAACTTCGTCGTAGTCAGTATAAGTTCATTTCGTTCTGAAAACGTCTTAAAATATAACTATGTCAACATACATAATGGTTTTTATAGTGTGTTACAATTAAAAAGTTAATCTTTAATTACCTTCATACAACTATAACCATAAGTAGTGCTTCCTCGGTTCATCGCGTTTCTCGGTGGTGCGTATTATATTAGGTTCATACTAAATCAAAATTTTAACTAAACCTACATCATACAGTGAAACTTCCATATAACGAACTTCCATTTAACGAAATTTTCTATTTAACGAAATATTTTTAAGAACTATGACCTTCATTGTTAATTACACTTAAATTTATCTCCAAATAACGAATCTGATGTTTCTATATAACGAAATAATTATTCGATAAAAACCAGTTTTTGTAAATGTTGTCACTATCAAATTGATAGTTTATGTCATAGTTCTAAAATTGTACATGAACAATGTACCAGACAAAGAT
>JACXSJ010002020.1:0-60052 GCA_014851325.1 Pentalonia nigronervosa | reverse complement strand
ATAAAATAATAAAAAAAAGTACGTACTTCAATATTTTTCCACACTGAACGCACTACAACAGTCACAGCGAACGGACAGATAATGACTGTTATTAGCCACGTTTTATTTTAACAATACAATTTGCTATATTGCTATAAACTGATGTCTACTCGTATATATTTTCAGATTAGATTAGAATTATTACTTTTGTTGCGATTACGTTGTTAATAATACAGATACCGCGTTGCGTGGGCATTCCAAAATATTCTATCGTCGCAAATATAATTTTTTTTTGTAAATATTTGATAAATGTCGCAGGCCGCAAAACTTTCCAAGGCGGGCCGCATGCGACCCGCGGGCCACGGGTTGGCCATCCCTGGTTAAGAAGTTTATAATAAGGTTGAGGAGATTGCCATTTATTTTCCATGAATGGAGAATTGTCAATACTCTTTTTTTCCATACTGTGTCGTATGCTTTTGTTATATCTAAGGCTATTGTGATGAGGTGATGATTACGTCTGAACGCTGAGCAAATATCAGTGTGTAATGTAGTTAATGCATCTAATGTTGAGTGGTTTCTTCTGAAGCCGCATTGTTCTTTGGTAAGTAGTTTGGATGATTCTAAGGTCCAGATTAGTTGTTTATTTATTATTTTTTCTATAAGTTTACTTAGTGTATTAATCAGTGATATAGGTCTATAATTTTTGATGTCGAATATACTTTTGTTGGGTTTTAGAATGGGAACTACATATGCTTGGCGCCATTGGCTTGGGAAAATCCCCTGGGCCCATATGCTATTATATATTTGAAGGATGGTTTTAATTCCTATTAGTAGAAGATTTTTAATAAATAAGTACGGAATATTATCAGGGCTGGGGCTTTTGCTTTTACAGCTTTGAAGTGTAGCAAGAAGTTCTGAGATATCTGAAGTTTGTTGAAGTGTTATTTAATTTGGTCCATTAATGGTGTGGGGATATCTGGAATGGAGTTTCTGGAGGTTATGAACTCAAGATTGTAATTCTCATCACTATTGTTTTTATAAAAATAATTTGCAAAAGCTTCAGAGGCATTTTGTGAAGATGTTATTTTTTCTTGATTGTAGAGGAGGATGTCAGAGATGGAGTTGAATTTATTGCCTCTGATGGAGTTTATTTTATTCCATAAGATATTTGAGGGAATTTTGTGCTTTATAGATGATGTAAAATTTTGCCAAGATAATGTTTTACTTTTTTTTTATGATAAAGCATGCTATAGTTCTGTGTTTTTTAAGTTGAATGTGATCTGTGATGGATTTAGTTTTTTTATATCGGTTAATGTTTTTTTTTTATAGTTTTTGATTGAAAAGTTTTTTTGTGTTTTTATATGTTTTTAGTCCAATTGATAGGTTAGCTGCTTCTATAATAATGTCAGTGAGTTTCTAACTATTGTGTTCATTTCTAGTTGATTGCCGTATGAGTTTAAGTCTAATGGGTTTTGATTTAGTTCGAATTCAATTTTTGAGAGAAGAGGTCCCAGTTTGGATTTTTAAAGTTCCATTTTGTGGAGCATTTTTTTTTTCTATAAGGTGATTTTGATACTGAATTCCAAAGGGGCAGTAGTCACTATCGCTGTAGATTGGAAGTACTTGCCAGTCAAATAGTGTAGTGGAGTTGGTACTAGTGATTGTCAGATCTATTGCAGAGAATTTTCCACTTGAAACATTGTGTCTAGTAGGTTCATTGTTGTTTAGTAGGATGAATGTTTCTTCTTCTAAAAATTCTTCAACCATTTGGCCTCTGTGGTCTGTGTAATTACACCCCTATGAGTTGTTGCGGATATTGAAGTCACCCAAAAGGACGAATGGTTTAGGGAGCTGCTTTATAAGATTCTTTAGATGTTGCTTAGTGAAAATTTTGCTATGGGAATGTATATGCTGCATATACATAAAGGTTTTTGTAATTTGACTAACGTTGCGATGGCTTCGAAATCAGAGATAATTGGGATATTTACAGAATCAATGGTGTTTTTGATGAAAGTAGCTACCCCACCGCTTGCCCTGAGATCATCGGTTCTGATTTTAAAATAACTAGTGTAATTTTTTATACTTGCTGAGTGATTATTTTTAAGGTTGGTTTCTGGAGACATAGTATTGAAGGTGGGAGATCGTATATAATGCGGTTGATGCCGACAGAACGTTTATAGAAACCGTTCATATTTCATTATATAAATAAGGTCATAGAGAATGATGTAGTTTTTTTATTATTTTTTTTTTTTTTAATTTTTGGAAGGTAGGATGCTTTGAAAAAGGAGGTTCGATAGTTTCGTTATTCTGGTTTTTATGCTGCAGTCTGTTATTATGGGTCTAATTTGTTCGATTAAGTTGTGTATATTGGTAGCATTTGATTCGACTTGGTTGCATAAAACGTGGATATTTATGTTTTTGTTTGAAAAATTTTTGAATATGTATTTGAGAGAGTCTTTGTTGATAGATAAATCCTCATTTTGAAGAATAATTTCAGATGCTAATTTGAGTTGCTCGTCTATTCTATCTGTAATGCTACGTGAGGATGAAGGAGATCTAGATCAGATTTTGGTTTTTTTTGTAATTTTTTTTCTTTAGTAGCTTTGTTTTTTTCTTGTGGTATGTCAGGTGTTTCCATATTGGAAGAAGGGAGAAGAAGAGGGACATGTGGATTCGGGCGCTGATCTTTTTTTAACGACTTGGTGATCTTGTAATTCCGATATGTTTGTATAATTTATGTTTAGCATGTTTGTGTTATTATCTTGGTAAGGCGTTTCCTCGGTATTAGGGGTTTTTTCAGTAGTTGTGTGGTATGTGGGGAATATGGTTGAATCATCTTTCAGGGTATCCATATTTTCAAGTAGAGGTGAATTAGTACACGTCGTCTGACTTTCATTAGGCTTCTCGTTGATGACCAAGGGTGTTCCAGTAGTATGGTGGGTAAAGTTATCTGTGGCTGTTTTATACGTGGCCTATTCATTTGCATAGGAAGCAAGTGACAATATCGTCGGTAATAAATATACAATAAGTAGTATTATCTACGGTAATCGCGATTGATCCGGGGAGTTTAGAAAAATCTTCGGGATTAATGTAGAGTTGTCTCCGGGAACTTGTAATGTGTGCGAATTTGTCTAGTTGATAGCTTGCCCTGAATGCGGTAATCGGAGATGTTATTTTTATATCGAAGTTCACGAGTGCTTCTATGATAATATTATTAGGAATGGCAGGGTAGACATTTGATAGTATAATGTGTTTAGATGGGTTGATTAGTTTCCTTATCAGTATTACAATATTGTCGATATATAAGGCCGAATGATTGTTTATTATGTTATTAGCTATTGGTTGACTTTTAAGAAATATACAGAACTAGTTAATTGATATTCGTGACGCAGATATTATGTTGGTGGCATCGGTAAAATTATTGAGCACAATAATATATTGAATTTGTTTAATTCCGTCTACCGAATTCATTACTATGACTTGATCCATTTTTGGCGTTAAGGAGTTTGAGTTATTTCCGCGAAGCTTTTGCCTTGGAAGTGATTTATTGAAAAATTTGAGATGGGTTGAGAGTTGACTTGAGTTGTAGTGGTGGAATTAGATTTGTTGATTTGTTTTAGATGTTTATTAAAGGATAGTAATTCATCATTAAAAGATAGCTTGGTGGAGATTTGCAAATTTAAACGCGATGTGTTGGATTGAGGATTATTTATTGCGAATAATCGCCGTTGGTATTCGTATTTAGTTTGTATTAATTACAAAAATTATCTGTGTTATTAATAAACGAAAGCATATTACGTTCTAAGTCTAAGTGTAGAGTTGGGTCACTTCTATCGGAAGATAAAAATGCGGTTACGATAAGATTACACACGTGTTGCTTGGTCGGGAGTCAAACACGATCTGTTTTAATTATATGGTTTTATAAATAAATAAAAGTGTTTCCGGCATTTAAATGTGTTATACTCTCCTTATTACAATTGTAAGTTTAATCGCTAGGTCCTTCAAGGTACGCCTAAAACAATGCTTATATGAATATTTAGTATTTCATATAGTATGTTTGAGAACACTTTGATGATTATGAAAGCAAATCTATAGAACTTTTAAATAAGGATATTGAATATCATAGTTCAAGAAAAAAAAAACACAAAAAAGTAAACACTTAGATGATACTGATTTTGAAGAAAGACAATTAGATCCAAGAGCGAAGTTTATGAGTAATATTCATTATGTTATTTGTGATAAATTTATAGCTGAATTGAAAAAACGAAAAATGGCCTATATTAAAGTAGAAGAAAAATTTGGATTTTTATTCAATAAAAATCCTGATAGAAAGAAAATCAACAACCGAATAAAAAATTTACAGTCAATGTACACAAATGAACTAGATTTGGATCCCGATAATTTTGCAGATGAATGGTTTCAATTTCATAGTTTAATTTCTTCTCATCAAATATCAAGAAATCCCGCTGTCCAACTTAAATTAATTAATGATATGCAAATATCACATGCATTTCAAAATGTGGAAACGTGTCTTTTCTTACAATTAATTTTTCTTACAATGCCTGTTACAAATTGCTCCAGTGAATGATCATTTTCTTCAATAAAAAAAATTAAAAATAGATTACGATCTAAATTGAGTCAAGAAAATATAGACGCTCTGGGAATATTATCTATTAAAGATGATATCACAGCAAACCTGAATTTAGATGATGTTATTGACCAGTTTTCTAAGCAAAAAGCAAGGATATGTTTGTGAAAACTGAAATAAAATTAGATTTATAACATTAGAAGTAAAAACATTTAATTTGATACCTATTATATAAGTGTAATATCTAATAAAAAATGCTAATTTAAAAAAAAAACTTTGTTTTTGTGTATGTTAATTATTTTACACGAATAAATATTAAACATAATAATCATATTTTTAACAATACATATTTATTCTATGATCCAACTACTCATATACTAATTATATACAGCATTAATTTCAAAATATATTATGCGTACATTTTTATTTTAGTATTGAAGAAAATAGAGATGGACAATTTGGGGCCCAAAATTGTAAAATGTACTGGGCCCATGAATTGGTAAATCAGGCCCTGCTAACAGTGCTACACTGCCCTTTTTAACAGATAGCGAGACACAGTAGGGGCTCGCTCGGGCTCAACTGTCCACTAAGCGAATTCCTTTAGACCGTGTGACTCTGTCTCTTCACAATTCATAAAATTCTTACTTGCTAAAGTATACTAGAATATAATATGCAAATAAGGGTTCACAACACAGAGAACGAAATGTAGTAGAAAAACTATATTTCTCAACCAAATTCTATGAATGTATATAATCTGATAGACTAATATTTGCCGAATAGTTATATATTTTGTATTTTATATTATTAGTAAGTAAAAATAATAATAATAGGACAAGATGTTTTACAAAATTAACTAATATTTATAGTTTGTAGCAGATTTTTATATTTTTAATTCAGTATTGGTAGTTAATCTAAAGCATAACTTATAACTTCTAGACCGACGTTGAGTGACACTTTATGGCAGACATGTCCAACCTTTTTCAACTTGCGGCCACATTCGAAATTTATATTTACGATATTTATATTTTCGTATACTACAGACCGTATATACTTCACAGTTTTTTTTTTGTTCATTTGGATGAAATGTATAGTAGACATATTAGGATATTAGGTATATCTATTGTATATTTTATCCGATATAATATTATCTTTGTTCACGTATCGAATTTATGACTCTAATTGTATGTGTTTAAAGTACTGAATATTTCCACGAAAGTTGCAACTGGAGATTCACAATTTTGTTTGAGAAAAATTATAAATTAAATTTTAATTAATAAAATGTCTCAAAATAAAAAGCGCAAAATTGATATCGAATGCTGTTTTCAATGATGATTGGAGTCTCAGTTTTTTTTTATTGAGTATTGGAATAAAGCCATGTGTTTGATATGCTACGAAACCGTCGCGGCCTTTAAATTTGTACATTTAAATCAGTCATGCTCAACCTGTGGCCAACGGGCCACATGTGGTCCGCCGAGGTATTCCATGTGGCCCGTTACAAATTATTAAAATAAAACAAAATATTCCAAAAAAAGTAAAATTATTACAAAATACGATTTTAATTAATTTATAAACAAAAAAATACAATAATAAAAATAAAAATAAAAAGTATATAAAAATGTTTTTAATGTGAAATTTGAACTTGTGTTTCGTTTACTAATAATGAAAAATCTGGTTGGAATTTAGTTATTCCAATCCTCAAAATTGAATGAAGGTGTTCATCCGTAAGTCGCGTTCTATGAGCTGATTTTGTTTGTTTCATCCGTGAAAATATTTGTTCACATATATACGTCGAGCAAAATACAGTTGCCATTTTCATCATAATGTCTCTTAAAGCAGAGAAATCTTTGTGTGAAAGCGTTGAATAAAACTTTAAAATATCATTTTTTTTTCATTGTTTGAAATTCATCATAGTAAAATGAATTTGTTTTTAACTCAATAAATTCAAATTGAAAAAAAGTATCGACATCAATTTCATCAATATTGAATGGATTTTCAAATAAACGCAACGATTTTTCGTGTAATTTAACATCTGAAAATCGAGATGAAATATCGGTTTTCAATTTGTTTAACATATCTACAAATCGATTTGTTGAACATAATGATTTTGTTTTATTCTTAAATATTTGGCAGTTCTCAAAATGACTGAAATCACTGCGCTCAATTTCATTAATAAATAATTTTAATTTTGCATCAAATGCTTTAATAGAATTATACATGTCAAATATGAATTTTCCAGGTCCTTGTAATTTAAGATTTAAAATATTTAAATATGTTATTACGTCTGTAAAAAAAGCTAAATCCCACAACCAATTATCATCTTTAAGTTCTAAAATTTGTTTTTCTTTGTCGATCATGAACATTTCAATTTCTTCTCGTAGATCAAAAAATTGTTTCAAAACCTTTCCTCTGCTTAACCATCGAACGTGATTATGGTACACCACGTCATTGTACTCAGCTTCTATTTCGAGAAGAAAACTTTGAAACTGTCTATGAGTAAGGCCATGAGATCTAATAAAATTAACCGCTTTTGTTACAACAGACATAACATGTTCGAGACCTATAACTTTTCCACAGAGAGCCTACTGATGAATAATACAGTAAATATTAATAGGAGGTTCAATATCCTTCAATTTTAAAAGTTTATTTACTCTACCAACAAAACCAATATTCTCTCCTCTCATATTTGGAGCGCCGTCTGTTGTTATGCAACAACTTAGATTTCTCCAATCGAGCTTAAGATCTTGAAGACAAAGATCTACTTTTTTCAAATATATCAGCCCCTGTTGTTCGATCATGCATACTTTGTAAAGAAGCCAACTCCTCTGTTGTATTAAAATTAATATCAATGCCACGAATAATTATTAGCAGCTGGACAGTATCGGTGATATCGGTACTCTCATCCAGTGCTAGCGAAAAATATTTGAAATCTCGTGCTTTGTTCTGTAGCTGTGTAAGTATATTATTCCCTATATTTTCAACATGTCTGGTAATTGTGTTTCGTGATAAACTTATTTCCTTAAAAAGTTCTATTTTTTCAGGAATTATTTCTTCAACCACAGTTAAAATATATTTTTTTATAAAATTTCCCTCACTTAGAGGTTTAGTTTCACTAGCTATCAAATTCGCTACTTTATAGCTCGCTTGTACAACATTTGTTTTTGTTGAATTTTGTTTTTTAAATAAATTTGAAACATTTTGGGTGTGGATATCTTTTTTGAATGCTTCTGACTTAGTAACACGTAATTCTCCTAATTAAATAATATTACACGACATTATGTTTTTGTATAACTTAATTATATTGAAAATAATAGCTTACCTTTTAAAAAGCCAAATTTTTTTTCATGTTTTGTTTCATAATGTGGTTTGATATTAAATTCTTTAAAAACTGAAACTGTTTTACGACACACAAGGCAAACAGCTTTTCTATTAATTTCAATGAAAAAGTAACTTATTGACCATTTTTCGTTAAAAATTCGGTAATCATCATTGTATTTGCGCTTTTTTTCTGTCGGACATTTTAAAATAGAAATTTTATGATTTAAAATCGATATCACCCGTGCACTTTAAAGAGCGTACTGATCAAGTTAATGCGTACCTACAACGTGTACCTCAATTTGTAATCTGTGCAATAGTCAATGAAAAAGATAAGAAAACCAGTCCAATATGTACCTCCATATTATATTGCAACCTACTATGTGTAACTAAATTATATTAGGATTAAGATGAGTACTTTTATACTTGGTGGGCTGCTCGATTACAAATGTTTACCAAAGTAGCCCGTCGAAGAAAAAAGGTTGGGCATCACTGATTTAAATCATAATGAATATAACTATTCTTTAAAATACTTAGGCTTTATGATTATTTTTCTTTTCTCTTATCTCTATTAAATAACTAGTGATGTACTCTAATTAAAAAACCAATTTGATGCTAATGAAAATTTTATTTCTCAATATGAATTTTAATAACTATTTGTAACAAATACATTTTGTTTTATCAAAAATTAATCCAAAATTCGTTATAGATAATCCAAAAAAGGTGATCATGAAAAATAAACTGTTCTGCAAATTTGTATTTATAATATTTTATATTCAATAGAAGTTATAAATAAATAAATAAAAAACAATATTTTATAAAAAAAGTTTTTTTTTTCGTTATTAAGTACCCATTACTCATAGTACAAGCATTCATTTTTTAAATATTGAACAAATAAAAATTATGGTTAGAAAATATAAATTGATGATATTGAAAATAAAATGCAAAAAAAAACAGTTGTAAATTAATACATATTAGTAGGTATGTATATGATAGTTTACCTACTATTCTGAAAACTATATAGTTTGTAAACAAAATACTATCAATATATAATAAGTTTGATTTGAATGGAAAAGTTCAGAAGCAAGTTAAGTGATTTTTACACTAGAATACCTAAAGCTTATTATACTATTACGACTACTATGGTAAAATGTTTTTCAGTAACAATCTTTGTTTAATCGCTCTTGCTTAATATATGTTATGACTAGGGTTAGGATGTTTATGCACTGAAAAATGTATAAATATGTATGCATTTATACATTAAAAAATAACTAAATATGCATGAAAAATTTGAAAAATATGCATTAAAAAATCAAAATATAAAAAAATCAAAAATTAAAATAAATATAAATAATTTAAACTTAAATAAAATATAATAAAAATACACTTTAAAAAGAGTTGCATTGGATAATTATAGTTTGTTTCAAATGTTCTATTGTATATCTTCGTCTATTTGGTTGTAATAAGTTTTTGAATCTATTAGAAGAAAAATATCTATTTGAAAATGTTTTATTTATTTAAATAAATAGTAATAGTCACCTGGAAAAACTCCTCTCCACTTTAACAAACGTAGTTGGTGAAAACATAAAAAAAACGAAATCTTCCACAGTTAATTTCTCTTTGATCCCCTCAATGGTTTCAAGTTCTCCATTAAGTACTTTAGAAATTAGACATACTGTTTTGAATCCACTATTTTTCTCAAGAACCGTTTTAAATTTATTACATACTTCGTTGCCTATTTGTCCACCTGCTTTGTTAATTTTATCAGTTGTATTATTGACTAGTGCTATTGCGTCTGACAAAAGCAGCCCGGATGATTCAAGACGAGTTATTGGCTGATAAAAATCCATAATTTGATTGAATGTATACTAAATTTGCTTTTAAAGATGGATCTTTTAAGAGTTTATGAAATTTTTGTATAGTTACAGCATCTTTTGAATCCAGTTTATCAAAAACTTTGCGTATATCAGTAAGATGATCTGCATAATAAACAGCCGCATCTAACCACGTCCCCTAGCGTGTTATTACAGGTGTTGGGGGAAGTGGTACTGTGGGTGCTTCGTCTTTAAATATTTGTATTCTACTTGGTACTTTTAAAAATACTTTTTTGGTATTTGATATTAATTCATCAATTTGTTTGAAACTACTCCGTATGTGTTCAGCAACTCGGTGGTGCGCATGTGCTAAACACGTCACATGTACCATTTTAGAATACAAAGCTTTTAAACTGTTGGCAGCTTTTACCATATATGGCGCTGTGTCAGTTAGAAATAATAATACGTTATCATGAAGTACACCATTTGGCCATAATAAATTCATTGCCTTATCAAATAACTTACTAATAGTTGAAAAGTTGGCTTTTTCCAACTGTTTTGAAGTTAGCAAAAAAATTTTACCGGGTTCGTTTTTTTGTAGTGTACAAGTTACTACATTTGGTATGTAAGGGCCTTCGCAATCAGCTGATTCATCGATTGAAACCCAAATTTTCTTGTGCATTACGTAACTTCGAATTTTATTCATTGCTTCTTGATAGCACTCTGATAAATAGTTTTTGCGCATTGTCAATTCATCAGGTATCTCTTTTCCTGTATACTTTTTCAAAAACTCACGAAAAACAGCGTTGTTGACCTTATTTAATGGTATGTTGGCTGAAGTCAATGCTCTACATAAGTCTAAGTTGAATGACGACATTTTCGTGTCCGATATTAATTGTTGGTTATCTTTTTTTTCTTTCTGTGTACTTAATCGAATATGTTTAGCGGTGTTCATATGCTGTTTAACAGTAAACCGACGTTCGCTACCAATCTTAACTTCACATAATTTGCAATAAAGAATTAAACCATCGGTAGATAAACAGTGCTCACCAATTTTTTTTACAAAACATCTTAGTCGGTTAGAACAAGAGCTTTTGACTTTAGGCATAACTGAAGTGAGTAAAACGAAATATATAAATTATTTTAAGAGTGATTTAATAAATTAAATACACGGCAAAACACGAAACGCGCAGTATACTTCACATCGGTCGTGAACTAGACGGCAACTAACTACAAATTATTAAACATTCTGTCAAAATATTTGATAAGATTGTAATGGCTCTCAGTTTTAAGATAAGTTTTGATTGTAACAATCGACGAGAGTTATCGAAAATTCTATTTATATTTTATTATTATATATATTTTATACTCTGTATAACCATGTAATCAAACTTTTATTAGATTCGGTTAATAAAATATAAAATTACGGTTTTTTTCAGCATTTTGCATCGAAAACTGTCAAATATGAGCTTAAAACAAAAAAAACATAAATTATGCACTTATAAATAAAAAATGGTAAAAAATGCATTTATATGCAAAATAAAATGTGGATATCATGAAACACATTTCTATATAAAAATGGAAGCTATTGGACAACCTAAAAAAAATATGCAAAATCATAAACATCCTAACCCTAGTTATGACGTAAATCGTTTTTTGGAACGGCCAACTGATTACGTTTTTGTGGTTACTTCAGTAATATTCAACTACACAACACATAAACATAAAAGTCTTTACCAATTTAACAATTTGAAATGTTAATTCTATCTCTAAAGCCAAAAATATGAATAATTATAAATTATAGTATGCTTTCCATTCTGCACGTAAATTTATGGACAGACTAACGCGTAGTTCCCACGTCTACTACTTATTGCCACGTAATCATAAAATAGATTAAATAAATATACTTAATTTATTCTATGACGTAATAACAATCGCTATCAAACTCGAGTAGATAACCATTATCCAAACCATTTAGTAATATAGAGAGGCCGTTACATCTGTATAAGGAAGGTCAAATTGTTCCAATTTTACAAAGTACATACTTCGGGAAAAAAAAATATTGTTAAATATTTGATACAATGATTACTTGTACTATGAAACATGTTGCCAACAAGGTTGTCACCTTTTTGTTTTCAAAATAAATTACATCATGATTTGAGGATATTTTTTGGCTCACAAAACAAATTGTGAATATACAGTGCGATACCACTCGTTAGGTCAGGTTACCAAAACCAGTAAAGTACAAAACATAAAAAAAAAATTTTTTTCTAACTAAAAAGTATCTTTATTTTAAAGAACTAAACTTTTTAACAGAATTATAACAACATTTTATTAGGGAAAATATTTTTTTTATAAGCATATTACATGTTATTTTTAAATGTATACTTCTTATAGCTCTTAGCAGCTTCTAGTAAGTGTTAATCATTAATAAAAGTATCATATATTTCAGTACATGTTTCATTAGCATTAAGAGAGATAATTAATTTATATTTAATAAGTTCAAGCCTACACTTATTTCTTTCATTTCTATATTTTAATTTCATCATAGAAAATACTCTCTCACGGTAACTTGATGTTGCAGGAATACTATATATAAAACTAACAACTTTGTAAATATTAACGAGTGGAAATTTTTGATTTTCAAGTTTTAAAATTTTAAATAAACTTTGCCATTTAACTACATGATTTTAAATTAGGTTCTTTTGACAACGGCAACATTTCATTTATTGTATTGCATTCATATTTAAAGAAAGTTTATTTTCTAAGTTAAGCTAACTTATCAAATTTAACAATTCAGAATATACAAGTTCACTTAAAAGATTAAAACATTTTACTTGTCTTAACAAATTTAAGTCTGAGAAATCATACCATTTATTCAAGTAATTAACAGCATTGTTCAAAAAATTTAAAAAATCATTAGTAAGTAGTTTTTTATTTATAGACATTTCAATAAGTTGATTTGTTTGGAAGCCAAAAACTTTATCTTTGATTCCTATTTCTAAAAATTTTTTTAGTGACCTCATCACATCATAAATTACCATAACTGATTTGCTATCTCTTGTAATTTATTAATGCATTCATTGAATAAGGGTAAAATATGACTTAAAAAGAAGTATATCTCTATGTCAGTATTTATTGTTATTTGATTATCACTAATTAGTATTTTTGATATTAAAGGAGGGCATTTTTTCAAAGATAAGAAATAGGATTTTATTGGTTTCCAATTTTTTAAAATATTTTCTACGGTAGGGAGTAAAGATAACCATCTAGTCAAAACATGTTTCTTTAATTCAGACCATTCACAGTTCAAAAATTTAAAAAATATTTTAATGTTTCATGCCTTACAGAAAATTGTGAAAAACGAGCATATATTTTTAAAATTACATTTTCTATATCAAAAGATATATAGTTTATTACATATTTTACAACATTATGAATAATATGTGCATGACAATTTGCTTTTATTAAATTAGGAATGTTATTTTTTTAAGTTAGTATATAATGAATGATTTTTACCAAAATTGCATTTATTATTATCTGCACTTAATGTGGAGACTTTTTGTAAAGATAATTTGAGGTTTTCAAAAGATTTTTTTATGTATGAACACATTTCATCTGCTGTTTCATGTGGATTTTCGTAAAAGTCAATTCATTTATTTTCAATACTGAAATATTGAACACTGAGAGGGAATAGCTTTACTTTTTTTTGTGATTAATATCAGTTTGAATTGAAAAAACAAATACATTTTCATTATTTAAATAATCAATTATTTTATGGAGGTATGCTGGTCCTAAAACTTCAGTTACAATACTTTCAAACTTAGTCCTACCTAAATGTAATTTGTTTAACATTTTAAAATCTTTATATATTTTATTTTCGACTTTTATACAGCAATCTAAACTATTATAAGACAAATTGTGTTTAACAGTATTGTAAACTTGAACTAGTTCACTAGCAATTACTTGATTTTATTCTTTATCGGCAGTAGATTCTTTGAATCCATAAAAGTCCATAGTTTTATTTTCAAGTAAACTTGTCTGCGATCTTTTATGTTTTTTACTAATCTCGTGTTGTTTAATCTAATAAAATATTAATATAGTTTGAAATCACATTTTATTTAATTTATGAATATATTTTAACAAACTCACCGCATCTATGCTTGAGTTCGCTATAGAAAATTTAACTTTGCAAGAACGACAATAGGCTTCATATTTACATTTATCAACCTATTTATGTAATATGATCCAATCATCCTTAAAACATTGTTTTCTCTTAAAACACTTTTTTCTTGGATTTGAATCATCTGATAGTGATTCGTCTGGAGCATCCTAAATTAAATAAAAATAAAAACAATATTTATTTTAATAGTTCGTTCTTTTTACTAGTTAATAGTAATAGTTTGTTACTGACTAAATACTGTTGTAAATATTGTAAATTAAATAATTATTTTTATTTATTTTTTTAACTTACTATAACTTCTCGAACTATAATATAATAAAGTCAACAAACAACACTACAGTAGTACTACTCTACATTATACCTACAAGACTACAACTGTGAAGAGACTGAAAAGTAAAAACTTAAATAATTTAGTTCTATAGAATAATATAGATAATATTCGTTTTAAAAATACAACACCGCGCGCTTAGCGATTAACGGGAAATACAGATAAGAATATCAGTCGTACTCGTGACTAGACTCTAGGGTGGTCCTTATATGGCAGTTTTTAAAAAATATTTAAATTTTTCAAGGGAAACCCCCTAGATTGGTTTAGTTAGATATAAAAATGAAATATTAGAAGTTTCAAGACAATCAGAAAAAGTTAAGCCGTGCCACAAGAGCCCCAAACTTATTTATTTTTGATTTTCACAAATTATTTTATATTTTAAATTCTGACCAATGAAATATTAATTTTTTACAAAATTTTATCTAACAATATTTGTATAAAATACTATTTTATAAATTTTACATCCTTTACTGTTTTTCATAGAATTATTATTTTACAAACAAATAGCGTTTTTATACTAAATTTTGTTTATTTTTATAATTTTGTGGACAAAGAGTACCATTGTGACATCCAATATAGAACGTTTATTTTGTTAACTATAATCTATATCAATAATCAATATAATAAGTATTATAATATTGAAATATAATTTACTTCATACATACAATTGAATAGGAAAGTATTTACTATAAATATAATATTGTACATTAGCGATAGAGATGCGGTTCATATTTTAATTGCAACTGCAGAAGCATTAGGTAAAGATTTAAATAAATTAATTATAAATAGAACTTCAATTCGGCGTTCACGTTTATGTCTTCAAAAAGAACATGCTGAAAATATTCGTAATAAGCATAAAATATCGATCGATGATTCAATAACTATTCACTGGGATGGGAAACTTTTACCGGCTTTAACAGGCAAGTATAATGTGGATAGACTTCCAATTGTAGCTTCATGTAATGGTAAAGAACAATTACTTGGAGTTCTGGTTCTTGATACCGGGACAGGAGTTTATCAGGCTAATGCAATATTTCAAACACTTGAAGATTGGTGTATTACGGATAATATTCAAGCATTATGCTGTGATACAACTGCCTCCAATATGGGTCATATAAAAGGTGCCTTTGTGTTATTGGAGCATTTACTAAAGCGTAATATTTTATACGTGCCGTGTCGGCATCATATTTTTGAAATTGTATTGAGGAGTGTATTTGAAGTGAAATTTGGTATAACTACATCAGGTCCAGACATTTCAATTTTTAAACGATTTAGAGAATTTTGGTCAAATGTAAATACTACAAATTTTGAACCTGGTATCAAAAATGAATTTGTTGAAAAATTATTGCACAACGTTAGTACAAAAATAATAGAGTTTTGTATTAGTTATTTAAATAATAGGCTCCCTAGGGAAAATTATAGGGAACTGTTAGAGTTAACCATAATTTTTCTTGGAGGAGTACCACCACGAGGACTTTCATTTAAAATACCTGGAGCCATACACCATGCACGGTGGATGGCCAAAGCAATATACTGTTTAAAAATATATATATTTCGAAAATAGTTTGATTTAAAACAACGAGAAGAAATATCTATTGCTAGTATATGCGTGTTTATTGTTAAATTATATGTAAAGGTTTGGTTTGAAGTTCCTCTAACTTTATGTGCGCCAATGCAAGATTTAACATTTTTAAAAGATTTAATAAAATATCAGTCAGTCGATAAGAGTATTTCAGATATATCCATAAAAAAAATGTGTGGGAATTTATAGTATTTATCTCCAGAAGCTGCAGCATTCTCATTTTTTGACGAGGATGTCTCCGCGGAAACAAAGAAAAATGATAACGGCTTTAAATACGGACTCCGAAGACGAATTTAGAAAACAATATATTCTCAAACCAAACCAAATTGATTCAATTTTAAACAAAGATCTTGAAGATTTTATATGTTCAGAATCTATGACACTATTTAATCGCTTCAAAATAAATACTGAATTCCTGAAAATTGATCCGTCATCTTGGCAAAATAATGAAAAATACAAAAAAGCTGCATCTTTAATTAAAAATATACTAGTTGTCAATGATGTTGCTGAGCGAAGGGTTAAACTTATAGAAGAGTATAATGACAAAATAACAAAAGATGAAAGCCAAAAACAATATTTACTGCAAGTTGTGTACGACTATCGTAAAACATATCCAAACTCAAGAAAAGAAACACTAATGAAGAAATATAATTGCATGTAATGATGATAAATATTATATTGACTGTCATTTGTCACTACATAACACTGTTTTAGTTTGTTTATATTACATTTATTTTATGATATAAAGCAATAATTAATATAAATTTTTTTAATTGTCAAATAATATTTACTCAAAATTTCTAAAATCGAATATGATAATTTGCCATTTTACCATAATAAGTATGTTTATACATTTTTTTTTCTTTTCTTTTATAATTAGTAATTACCTTAATAAATTGTAAGTTTATAATAAAATAGATCAGAATATACATTTTAGAAAATATTGTTTTCTAAAATAAAGTTAAGACGTATACCCGTGAACCATCTTGATGATTTAGCGTATACTTTATAAAAGTAACACCAATTCGCACGTATACGCACGTATACATGCGTATAGTGTATACCTACTTCATAAATAGAAAAAAATTAATAGGGCATACGTTTATTTTTAAAAAAATTGTTATTGGTAGGTTAATAATAACATTGATAATTTATTATTATTAATAGCTATCGATTATCGTCTAGCTATATTCATTAGATATCAAATTATAATATCTACAAGCGGCCGTTGACGTATCTATACAAGTAATACAAGAATATCTGAATATACTAGATAGTGTGGCGAGTGCTATTCCGAGTGCCGGACTTCCTGCGGCATTGCTCGTCTTCCATTATTATTTATTTTACATTTTGTTTCTTATAATTTTTTTTTTTTTTTTGTGGCTTGTGAACTGAGTGAAGTGTTAAGTGTTACAGTATGGATTCTACTCACACAAAAGAAAAATACAAATTGTTGTCTTATTTTTCTACGAATACAAATAAAAAAATCCGTTTAGAAAATGTTGAGGTAAGTAACTATAAAAATTAATAAGGTTAATAATTAATATTGTTATTTAGTATTCTTTGTCATAAATAAATGCATAATAATAACATAATAAAAATTTTCAAGTTTTATCTCACTATTTTTAAAATACCTATTAAGTATTAGTATTTTAAAAGAATACCATTTGTTAATTTGAATTATTTTTAATTATTTTAAATCTAATATTATTTTCAACATCTACAATTATTACTCATGTGCATTATTACTCTATGTATATTTTACTTGTGCATTTTTTATAATATTTGTATAAAAAGAAAATTCATATAAAGCATATATTGATATTCATTGATTATTATGGCATATGTTTATAATTTTAAGAGAATACGAGGAGAAAATCGGTTTGATAAGTTATATATAGCAAAATCTATACTTATTGTGCTAAGAAAATAATTAAAAATTATATCAGTGCCAAATATCTCTTATTCAAGATACTGGAAATTCTGAGTGGTACCTAAACTAATAATTATATACTTAGATGGTTTTATTTGATGTAGGTACAAGGAAATCTGTTTACCAAGCCATCTTCTTCATCTATTCAATTAGACAATGTTGAGTCTTCTGAAGCTGACTGTCAGAATTCACTATGGCCGTCTGAGTGGACATCAGCACAATGGACAGAAAAAAAAGAAAAATTTAAAGGACTTTATTGTGCTGATGGAAAAATTGGATGTGATTTATGCAGAAAAGTGAGTAAATTAAAAACCCCTCTAAAGATTGAAATATCTCAAGAATGGGCAACATGTGAAATTGATGGAGGAACAAATATTAACAAGAAAACTCGCCTCACTGTTTTAAGAAATAAACTTAAAAAACATTTTGAATCCAACGCACATAAATCTGCTGTTCAAATATTAGAAAATAAAGACAAGAATATGTTGTCCAAGCTTATGGAAGAAAAGGATTACCAGGTAAACAAAGCTATACATTCTATTTTCCGCACTGCTTATTATATAGCTAAATATAACCGTCCATTTGATGATCATTTAAAACTAGTGCAATTACAGGAACTAAATGGTATAAAATTAGGGTTTACCCTCCATTCTAGACACTCGTCTATCAATATTATTCAACATATTTCTAAAGAAATGAAAAACAAAATTATTAAAAATATTCATGACACAAATGCAAAATGTTCCATACTAATTGACGAATCAACTACACTCAGTGCTTTATGTAGCATGGTTGTTTATTTAAAAGTATCGATATCGATTAATGAATCTCTCTTTATTTTTTTAGACTTGGTTGAGTTAAAAAATCAAACTGCAGAAAATATTGTAAGTCAATTAATTAACTGCTTACATACATCAGGGCTTGATAAAAACTATTTACAACAACATTGGGTGTCCTTTGTAAGCGACGGAGCAAGCGTTTTGGTGGGTAAAAAAATGGTGTTGCTAAAAAACTCAAGGATAAGTACCCACTTATCTTTAGTTGGCATTGTATGAATCATCGTCTTGAATTAGCAGTTAATGATTCACTCAAAGATATAAACGCTACAAATCACTTCAAATGTTTTATAGACTCACTTTATATTCTATACAATGCAGCCCCTAAAAATCAAATGGAATTAAGAGAAATTTGTCATGATTTAGATGTGTTGTTTTTAAAAATTGGTCGGGTTCTTAGCGTTCGTTGGGTTGCTAGTAGTTGGAGAGCAGTAAATGTTGTATGGAAAATATTTTCTGCACTTTATAAGCATTTGTATACTGCATCCAATGATTCCAATAGAGATTCTAAAACTAAGAATAAATATCTAGGACTCCTTAAAAAATTAGCTAGCCCTGAATTTGTTAATGATTTAGCTATTATGTGTGACGTCCTTCAGGAATTATCCAACTTATCAATTGAACTTCAAAGTCGCACTATTACATTGATGCAAGCTGAATAATCTATAAAGAGATGTATAAGAGTTATAACTTCTTTTAAAACTAATAATGGTGATTATATGCACCAAGCTGTAGTTGCAATAAAAGATATGAAGTTTATTTAAAAAAAGAAAGTTGTTTTTATTATTTTTTATTAAAATACTATTAAATTTTGTTAAACCTTTTCCACTCACTAATACAATTTTTTTATTTATATAAGCCTAATACACTTTAATATAAAACTTGTTTGAAAAAAAAAATGATATTTTTTATTCCTTTTTATTATGTACCTATAGGTTCTGTTAAAGTTAATTGTATATATTTTATATTTTTTGTAGTTATCTATTTGACTATTACATGATTATGCTTTTATTTTACAATTATATTTATATTTTTTGCCTTTAAAATCAGGCAATTATTGAATTTTCTATAGAAGCTCTAAATACTTAGATACATCAAGAAATAATATGATATAAAATTAATTCACATTTTTTTTTGTTATAAAAGTTTATATTTGCGAACATGAGATCTAGAAAATACTTGAATCCTCGCGAGGGAAGCGAGCGTCGTTTTGAGTGGTAAAATCTGATAAGTATTGATCCTAATAAATACACAATAGTCATTGTCATAAATTCTTAAATGCGAGTATACCCTCTAGTTTTTTTGCCAAAACACCACTGCTTTTAAATACCTACTCACCACTTGGAAAGTAAAATTTCTACTAAGTACTTCGTAGGAATACAGATCAAAAGTAGTTTTTATAATCAATAATACTTCTAAAATGTATAGCTATTATTAGTAATAATAATAACTAACATTATATAATAGTAAATATTATGAAATTAAGTATAGCTCGTATTTAAATTTTAGGTTATAGGAACTGCTGTAATTTGTTGATTTCTTGAAATAATTAAATACTATTTATTACTGTTATTTTAAATATAATACATGCTTTTTATATGTTTATAAATTATTAATATAATATTAATGATTTGAATAAGAAATATAAAAATGTGACGATTGATGTAAATTAATATTTACAGTAATATTATTATTACTTTTGATAAATACTAACTTGTTATCTAATAAGACTTGTAATCATTACCTAATCATACACGAATACACGATGATTAATTAATTTTTATTACTTTTATTTATTTTAAACCTGTTGATGATGTTAACATCAATCCGCACAATTAAGACACCGAAATAATTGATAATGTTAATGATAATACAGAAAATATTTTACCGCCCAATATAGTCATTCCGACAACAAAATAAAATAAAAAATACAAAAATGATCAATTTTATAATAGTTTCTATAAGAGGTAAAGAAACGACAAGAATTATTTAAAACAATTAAGTCACAAAATGAAAATGTCTTAAAAATGGAAGATGGAGATGACGTCGATCATTTTTGTAAAAGTTTCGTATATCAATCAAACAATTACCTTCAACAAAAAATTTCCGAAGCAAAATTGTAAATGTTGTTGGCTGTGTTAGAAGTTCAAATATTCCATCGACCTCAGATTATCACAATTTATACAACCCACATCAGAATGATTTTCTTCCACGTCCATCGACTACCTCATACTTCAAATTTTAATATTTTAATTATGATTAAAACAGTTATATTTTGTATTCTTGGTATAATGTATAAATAATAATATCTAAATTCATATTAAATTCTTTAAAAATATGTAAGTATTAAAAATTAGAAGGGTCGTTCGTAAATATATATACGTATCATGTATTAATGTTTAATATGAATATTAGTTTTGATATAAATTATTGAGTATATAAGCATATAATTATTACTTATTATCAGGGTTTGCATTTGAAAAAAAAAATCATTTTACGTTATTTACAATCTAAACGTTATACAATATTTGCGTTTATCGTTATTTAGGAATAAACGTAAATCAACTTTATATTTATCATTATTTTAAATTAAAACGTTATACAACTTGTGCGTTTATCATTAAAAATATTATCTAATGCGGGAATGGCTAGGATACGGAATATAAAAAATTCTTGGCTTGATTGCTAAGATAAAAATAAATTGCGTGAATAAATATTTCTATACGAAATCAATATTATAAGCTAGGATCCAGAATTATATGCACTTAAAAGTACGAAATATGCATGCATTTATGCACTAGTTATCATTCAAATATGCACACAAACCCTGCTTATTATTATTATACATTTATGTATGCTTTTTGAAATGACCCATGTAACATTTGTTTCCCATATTTAATTTTAAAAAACTGCCACTGTCGCCTTATTCCCCAAAAGATACAATATCATGGCAACGAACTTGTAACTGGTATTAACCTTGCTAAAAGTACTATGGAAAAAATATCTTTGTAATAATAGAACAGTGAACCGGAATTACTGGGAAAACGAAAGAGAATGTTTCCCAACTATGGTTGAAATGTAATTAGGAAAATTCTACTGGCAAATAAAATTAATTGCTTTTTAGTTAAAGTATATGCATTTAGTTTCAGGCATAAAAATTGGCATTAATTTAATTTTTAAAGTACCTACAGTAGAACCTCAGTAATCTAGCTGATATCAGACCAGGACTACCGGATTAATGGAGGTTCATATAAAAACGCATTTTTATGTAATGCAAAATCTAAATTAATTTTATAAAAACATATAAATTAGTATTTACTAATTTATTACTGTGTTAAATTAATCATTTCATGAGTCAGGTCTGAAAATTTTAATTACTACCAATATTTATTCGTTTAATTAACAACGCTCCGTGGAGCATAAGTAGGTTATGTATACTAATACATTACAGTTATACAATTAAAATAACAATAGTACGAATACTGAATACACAATAATTATATTAATAAGCCATATAATTAGTAACCATATAAACTATTATCATTTTCCATTAAAATAAATTATGTGTTTTTAATTTAAATATTTAAACATAATTTAAATAAATGATCATAATATTTTATAAACCGTTGCATTGGCAATTCGGCATTGTAGTTTTGGTTTTGTATACAATATACATTGTATATAAACGTGCTTCGATACATCAAGCATTGTGTGGATGAGGAGCATTTATTAATTGTTGATTTAGTTTTAAGTATTATAGCAAATACGGAGCGATGAATATATTGATTTTACCTACAACAATGTGTTGTTTTTTTTTTGTGTCTGACACTTTTGTAAAATAATAATAATAGAAAAATATTTCAATATTGTAAGTGGATTCTGGTATCAAATTGGATCTAGTTTTTACTTTTGTAATAATTGTTCAACAACTTGTAAAAAAGTTACTATAGTAAGATAAACTAATAAGTATACATTAAAATATATTTACTCGTATTGTATATCATGGATATAATTATATATTATAAATAATCTACACGACCACTATAGTCCAATAAAAAAAATTAAAATTTTCGAATACAAAAATATGATAATAATAGTATTACATATTGTGATTAATATTATTAATCACTGATTATGATGCGAGTTATACAAATAATATACGAGATTACGAGAGTATAGGTATATTAGAATTTGTTGCACACTTAAGTTAAGTAACTGTAATATCAACGGAAGTATAATATAGGTAGTGAGTTATAGTTTGTAGTTATCTAGTTAATAGTAAATTCTAAACAAGCATTACCATCGTTTTGCACATTGTTTATAAAAATTTAATCACACACGCACAATAATGATATTATATAAATACATATAATAATATTATTATTTACACAATAGGACAATAAATACACAAATACAACGAGGAGACGGTATAAAACTTTTACTGCGACGAAACTTGCCGTGTGTGTAAACTGTAAATGTTACGTAAATATTCGCAGATGCCATTAATAATAAATATAAATTGCAATACAAATTACAATAATAGTGCTAATAACAGTAACAATTGTAGAGGTAATGATAATGATTCTAATTTTTTTCATTATTTTTTAGAACAAACATTGTCATTGTTTTTAATTTTCGGTGATGGCATAATGTATACCATATTGCATAATATAGACCTAAGAATATCCTAGAACATTCATGGCTGTTATCTTCTCCAGATGCATCACAGCAGATTCTGTGTCGATGTAACTTCACCGAAAATCGAAATAATAATTTGATAAATAAAGCATGCCGTGTATACAGTTGTTTCTGTATACGTATACATGAATACGTCTATACGACTGCTATACTGCAGTTTACAGTAAATGTATCAATATAAACTTAAAGCTAAACATGACTTGATTTTTTTTTTTCGTAAGACAATGTTTATGTAAAAATTTAATTTAATACACTATATAGGTATATTTTTCAAATGATAAATAATGAAATATAGAAGTATGATAACCTGAAGAGCTAATATAAAAAAAACATGTATGACATAGGAACTTAAAGACAAAACTTTTATTTTGTATTTTGAATATTTTAAGTAGATACCTATATTTCGGATCTTCTACTAACTTATTACCCAAACTTTTACATGTCACTTGACACCATCCCGTCTGTTTTGTTTATGATTCGTACGTGTGTTTTTACAAAACTATCGGTTCGATGCTCCTGAGTTGATAAAATCTGTACAAAACTAATCACTTTAACATTTTTATCAACCAGGGGGTTGTATATATGAAGCCATAGTCGTTGTTAAAATTGTATTACTCTGCTTTAGTCATTGAACTATAAGCAAGTATTTTAAAAATTTAAAATACAAACTTTAGTACCTGAGAATAAGTGTAAAACATAAAGGAATTATAAAGCAAAATAAATTGTATTTCATGTTTCCTTAAGATATGAGAAAAATTAACTGTTAGGTAATGTTGTGCCATTGTGGTAAAAAATAATAAATACTACTACTATTAATAATAATTTTCTATAAAGTAGAGGAAATTTTTTTCTTCAAACTTCTAAATTGTTATTTCGATATACCATTATGTTATGTTAGAATTAATAATTATTAAAACATGTTTGTTTTTAAACAAACGAGTTTTTGGCCCCGAGAAGAGGACACTTTTTTTGAGGTGGTTTTGTTATATTATAGCAACACTTGATGTTGAAGTCTGGAGACATCTAATATCTACACCGATGTATTACAAATGTGTAATACTAAACATGATGACGAAAGAGGCAAATAATTTTACTTTTAACGTAATATTTGGCTGTACAAGTCTACCTATATAACATATTTGCACATTTGGCAGGAGGATTTGCATTTGGATACTATAATACATGCATAATACATGCATAATATTCATTATTTATTATCTATATATATATAAGAAGCATTATTTTAAAATTGGCAAACCATTATAATGCTTACATAATAAAGATGAATAATAACGAGATTTTAAATGATATACAGTTTTTTTTGTTCGTCATGTCCATAAATAACATTTTTTCTAGTGCAAGAAGTGCTCTGAGAATCTTCATACGTTTATGTCAATGACCTATAAATATTAAAAAAATCATAAAAACATTCATGCTTATGCAGTTGTGAACACCGTTCTCTGTTCAATAAGCATATAAAAACCCTGTTTTAATAGTTTTGTTTGTAGGTTTACCAATTCAAGAAAAAAGCAAGAACCCTATATGCATTTTAAAGTGTTAATAATTACTTTAGTTTTTAAACACAAATACAATTATATACAAAAATACTATAAATAATTATAACATATGATTTAATTATGGTTGAACTTATTGTAGCCTGTAAGTGATCCATTTAAATTAACGATTTGATTTAATTAAAAAGTGCTGTTGAAAATATTTGACGTTCTCTAGTATAAAATATGTCCCAAGAACCATATTTCATCAATAAAATAATTCATATTTAATGATAATTTTTAAAGTGTGTTTTATATATTATACTTACCTAATAATGACTCAAGAAATTTAATTATGTTAATACCGAATATAATAACATTGAACGAATTTGATTAAATTTAATCAAATTGGGTTATGTATTTCGTTTCTTAACAAGTTTATAATTATTTTATAGGGAATTGTTAGTTGCCTAAATATTTAACAAGAAAGATGTTTTTTACACTAATAGTTAATTTGTGTTTTTTTCAGAGTTTTTTTTCCACTTTTTCTTTAATTTAAATTATATTATTTTGTGTCTGTTTTTTATAACTTCACAACTTAAAAAAGTGTTTTTTTTTCACAAAGTATTCACTATTTCAGACACGAATAAATGTAATATATATATTTATTAGACTAAAGTAACTTATTGAATATTACAGTTAATTTGCAAAAATTGTAAATTAATTTACATCTAAAATTTGAGGATATGATTATTATTTATTAACTATTATTAATTGTTGAAATTATATTCTCTTAAAATCCTTAATATAATATAATAATACTAGAATGTTTAAATATCTATTTAATTTCTTAAAAAGGATGTGTCTCAATTTGGTTAATAAACTATTTAAACGTCAAAATTTATAAAAATATCAATGTACAAGAATAATAAAATTACCCGACCAATATTAGATCTAAAGAACTCTACAAAAAGTTAGGTTCAAAGTATTTGGAAAATTGTTTATATATGTAGTAATGTAGTGTATATATATAATATACATTTAAATACTTTTTAATTCTAGTATTCACATACGTATTTTAAATGCATTTCAACGGTATAGTTTCAGTCAGTATAGTTATTAACTGCAGATAATGATTGCAGTTGCAATATTGCATTATTACACATAATATTACGGTTGTATAAGATTGTGTAATTAATATATGTTTTAATGTATTAAACAGTGAATGGTGATTAATGATTTTGATAATATATATTGCCTATACACTACTTATATATAATATAATATTATTTGTGAAATAAAAAATCGTTAATTTACTCTTATTATAGTCGTATGTATCATTTACGTCCTACCACTATATTATCTAGTTATAGTTTAAGGATTATGATATTATTATAGCCGACGCATTGATTCGACATTTCTACGCGACAGCGGTGGCCAGTGAGAGTGGCCTGAGCGGGAGTGCTACAACAGCGAGTGAGTAGTGCGTCGCCAATGTCGTAATACCCGGTTGACCAGTTATTACGACACACATTAGACTTAACGCAAATCGTTTATACACTCACTCTATATATTACTTTATAACGCAACTCTCTCTGTCGCCGCCGCCGCCAATAATAAAATATATTTTCGTGCGAGTACTTTTTGCGGGATCGAGCGTTTTTTTCTCTCATCATTAGGATTTTGTGATTTTGCGAGAGTTTTTTTACATTCATTATCATCATAAATATAATATAGTGCTATTAAACAATCGTAATTATATGCATGCATTTTGGTGTTCATGCGTATTTTTTTTTTGTGTGTGTGTATGGGTGGTTGATAGATTGATGGGTACTTAGAAGAACGGATCTCCCCGTCTGAATTTAGTAAATAACAAAAAAAAAAACAATTAATCTCTATTGATTTTATTATTTAAGTAAAACATATAAACAATAATCATATTTTATTATAATTTTAAATATCAAAATCAGTTGCACACTGCAGTTATTATAGAAATACATTGCGATAACATCAATACATCTTTTATAAATGCAATGAAATATTAGCAGTGAAATGCATTGTGTTTTTATTGGTATTTATACGGGGCAAAATAGATTTATTTTATTATGTGATCAGTTGTTTTCAGTAGGAATTCTATGAAAGTTACATATAAGTACTCTATCTCCATAAATTACTTTATAGAGAAAACGAAAGTCATGAAAAAAATTTGTTAAATTACTAAAATTTACATCATTATTTTAATTTTATTGTAATTGAGAGTATAATAGTATTAGAGACTTGATGTTTTTTTCAATCATACATTTTTATACTTTATTTTTATGTATATTTCAATATTTTTTTTTAAATAAAATAAACTCTCTAAATATAATTTTTTATATATTTTGTTGATAACTATTCTTGATTTGTTACATTTATACTATAATATACGTAGGTTATTATACAGTAGTCCCAAAATTCAATTTAAATGCAGTTTTTTTTACAGTATTAACTATAGAAATTCCATTTAAATGGCATAAAGTTCAATTTTTTTCAAAAATATTTTTTATACAATTAAGTTTTTTAAGATAACCATTTTTAATCATATTTTTTTAAAACTGTTCAAAAAAATAAAATATTAAAATTGAACAAAAATCCACTAAGTTAAAGCAAATTAAGTTTTTAGTTAATTTCAAAATTACAATTCTAAATAATATTTTTAATCTTTATTGTTGATTAAAAAAAAAATTAATTTAAATACACAAAAACAAAAATAGTTTATTAAATTTTTTTTATAAATGTTCGAAGTGTCACACATTATTATGTGTCACATAGAGTTGAAATTTTTGGATCCAGGAATACTTAACATTTTCTAATGTCTCGGGTGAAATATTTTTAATATTTTGTTTAGTTTTATGACGGAGATCAGGTAATGAACATGATGATATACAAGGTTTTTTAAATAACTCCATAAAAAAAAGCCATCGGTGTTAAATCGGGAGACCTTGGTGTCCAAAGTACTGGACCTCTTGTTCTTATACATCTTCCCGGGAAGTGCTCATCCAGCCAACCTCTCGCGACATTGGAATTATGTGCCGGGCACCGTCTTGCATAAAAATAGACTCTATTCTGTTTGTATTAATTAATTGAGATATTATTGATTATACACATTCTTCTAATAAATTTCTATACTTTTCTCCATTTAAATTGCCATCAATAGAAAAAGGTACGATAATCTCTACATTCCAAATTCCACTTTAAACATTTAATTTTTCTATACTTTGGTCATGGTATTCTATGGATTCATGAGAGTTTTCATCAGACCAGTGATAAGTCCAGTGTCTACTAGTTTTTTCATGTCTTATGAAAGTAGATTCATCGGTAAAAATGAATTTATTTACAAATATTGGATTCTGGCCTATTCAATATATTTCCCATTCACAAAATTGTAAACGCCTTTCTTTATCACCTCAACGAAACTGTTGAACAAATTTTGTTTTGTTTGGCTTTATTTTATTTTTTGTAAAATTCTATGGATGGACGATTTGCTTACCCTAGCCTCCTGCTCCGATGACGTACGGATAATTTTGGAGCTATAACTACACTTCCAAGAACGTCAATGGTGTGATCAACATTTGATACGCTCTTAGATTTACCAGACCTATTTAGCTTATTGACATTAACTAAGAGTTAAAATTAAGTTAGGTATTAATAAAATTAAAAAAAATCAATGAAATAACTCAATACTATGCTGCTAAATCATACTCTAACTACCTAATATCTAAAAATATTTAGTTAATTGAAGAAAAAAATTATTTTTTTAGAAATAATATAACTCAGGCTCCAAAGCGTCGTGTTGTGCTAACATAACTATTATTGTTACAAAATCAAAAACTTAATTTGCTTTAACTTGATCGATTTTCGCTCAATTTTAATATTTTTTTTAACAGTTTTAAAAAATATGATAAAAAAATGGCCATCTTAAAAATTTAAAAAAACTTAATTGTATAAAAAAATATTTTTGAAAATTTTTGAATTTTTGAAAAAAAAATTAAACTTTATGCTATTTAATTGGAATTTCTATACTTATTACTGTAAAATATGCATTTGAAATATATTGAATTTTCACGGATATGCTATAGGTGATACTGTCGACATACAGATAATGGGTGATAATGCTATAATGAGTATCCGGTGAGTTGAATGAAGCGTCCCTTTTAAAAGTATACATTTTAGTATTCGTCATTACACATGTAATAAACTACACGGGCACATGTGTTCTTAACTGAAACGGGATTAAGGCCCGTGTAATTAAAATACACTTACATACTTACACTACTCGTGTACCTATATACCCTATATTATCTGTGTACCTACATACCCGACATTACCTGTGTATTTTATTCTCTATGTGTTTGTATTGAAACTATGGTGATTTCTCTCATTTTTTTATTTATGCACATCGAAAGTATATATGCCATCATTAAGATTATCCTATATCCATATAACAGATGAAAGTTATGTCCCTATCTGTAATGTTATTATTAGAAGGTTATGAGTGAAATACAATATTGTTATGTGCACATATATGCTTACAATGATCGATTAATATTAATTGTATATTTCAAGATAAGTAAATAAATATATTTAAGGAATTGATAATTAATAATAATTTATATATATATATAATTAAATAATTTGAGTTTTTTTTTTTTTGAAAAATAAAAATTATTAATCATATAATCAATTTTATGTTATAATATTACGTAATATTTTGTTTTTTAGATACATTAAATATAGGTCATAATAATGACTAACACTAAATAAATAAATCTAGATAGTTTTATAAAATGTGATGAATAATAAATAAAATAACTAACAAAAACTTATAAACAAATATTGGTAAGTATCTATTATTCTATTTCTAAAATGTTATGAATAATAAATAAATAATAAATCAACAATGAATCACCCTCGATCTCCTTATAATAATTGTTTTAGTAAAGGACAACCAACATATTTATCGTTTCGGGGGCCAAACAACTTTTCTTAGCCGTCACTATGTTTCCAGTAGTCGAGAAACACCATTCAGAACTTTCTAACGTTGCTGGTATCCCTAAATACTTAACTCCTTATTTGAACTATCATCACATAAATTACAAAAATCCCTATCACCTTGACGTTTACCATATTATCACATGCAACTTTTTGACCGATAACTCATCTTTCAAGCCATAATAACGAAACTACGTACAACAGTGAATACGAAACATTACGTCATACACACAGTAAGTAATAGATATAAAACACTCTTAAAATTGACAAAATATTTTTACAAACTATCAAAGCCGTAAAGTCTGCGATAATATAACTTTGGGTTTTTTTGTTTAAATTGTTTAAAACCAGTTTAAAATAACCGTATATAATAATATAATATTAGTTATTAGTTATGTATAACGATTAACGAATAAAGATAGCGTAGAATTTTAATACCTAGATTACATAACACGTCTTATAACTCATAACTATTTAGGTATCACATCTCTAAATAATAAAAGATATAAGATTTTGAAATAATTATAAATATATATATATTACCTG
The DNA here is from genome assembly GCA_014851325.1 of Pentalonia nigronervosa. NCBI lineage: Eukaryota > Metazoa > Arthropoda > Insecta > Hemiptera > Aphididae > Pentalonia > Pentalonia nigronervosa. The sequence goes on along the minus strand of JACXSJ010002020.1, from coordinate 29,729 downwards.
AATTAATAAAATTACACAAGTGTCCGGTGTTTACTACACAAATAATAAATACACGTTTATCGGTAAAAAATATCAGTGTATAAAAAACACGGATTTCAATATATTTTTAGTTCGTGTACCTGGATTACGTGTACACGTGTACTCTAATAACCGTGTATAACCACAACCCCTAATTCATTTACAGGTATATAGGTGCTATTATTATTTACTATTAGTATTATCCACTAAATTGTAACTTAAGCTGGCAGTGATGCTTTACAAATATGTTTTTTCTGTTATTTATCATCCCTGCAAATAAAACACAGATTGTGGTGATTTTATGTTTGACCTTGGTTTTTGTTTCTAATACAAATACCTATTATAATATATGATATGATATTATATTGGTAACAAATATTACTTGGAAAAACAAATGTACTATTATAAATTTCAATTTTCCGCCGAAACAGATATCATTTTTTAGTTTTGGAAAAACCTATATGGTAGTTGTCGAGTGGGTCACTGCAATGGATGTGCTAAATTTGAATCCAATAATATATCATTGTATGCAAAAAAACGATTTTGAGCCGGTGAAACAGTCTACTTTTACTCCTCTCCCTCGGTAAAAATATTCTAGCATATAATGTATTATATTTGTCTAATAATGCATTTGATTATTACAATTTAGATTAGGGATTAGGAGGTAGGTATTAACAAAGTAAAATTTAAAATGATTAATCATCACATTGGAAAATGTTGTAGGATACTTTGTTTGTACTATAATTGATTAAAGTATGTAAGTATGTAAGTACTTATAGAAATTAATTTTCTCAACATCCTATTTTAAAACTATAAGACTTATAATATGTTATTTGTTAAGCTTTAACAAAAAGTATAATTATTATTTTTTTAGGAAAAAAGTAATATAAAATTCAATAAAAGTAACATAAATTCAAGAAAAGGTTCTATAAGTTTTACGATTTATTTGTAGTTAAAAAATAGTTTGCCATAGTACCTAATTAGTAACTTGAAATATGCATCAAATAGATACTTGTTATTCATTATACAATTTTCAAAATATTTGGCTAATTTTAAGCTATTTTTAAGTATTTAACCAAAGAAGACTGCCTAACCTGTGAACTTTGTGACAAAGAACTGATGATCAAACACATCATACTATAATGTCTCAAGTTCAACAACTCCAGACAAATTCTCAGAAACCCATCATCAATGCAACAAGCACTCGGCGAAGAGAACTCCAAGAATATATACAATTTTTTCACAAACATAGGCTTAGCAAAATTAATTTAAAAAAAAATAAAACTTGTACATAATATATTTTACATACTCCCTCTCTAATGTCAAACAAAATATTTTCCCATAGTTTTAAGACTAATAATTTATAAATATTACAGACTAATGACCTTAGAAGTTAAAAACTTATAAACCTAATAAAAAAAAAGTATTTAAAATGTTATATTTTTTTAGTTTTTTTATTTTATAGTTTTATACATTTGTTTATGCTCCCAGTCAAAAAGTATGACAATTTAATACAAGATTCCACATAAGTAGGTAGGTACTCATTATAGTAATATAGTAATTTAAAAATATATAATACAGATTTTTTTTTTATAAACCTTCAAAGTTTTAGTTTTGATCATATTGTAGATTGATTTATAGAAATAAATAATATAAATAAATATAAATAAATAATATATCCTAAGAAATTGAATTCTGATCTGGTAGGTAAATATATCCAAGTATGGTCGGTATTTCAGTAATTATAAGCTAAGATATTTTTACCCCCTTAAAAACATATTTTTAACGTGGGAGTAAATATATCCTTAGTTATTTATACCACCTCTCCTTTAGAAAATTAATATTATGTGTTTTAATATCTCAATAAAATCATTAATGTTTTTATGATTTATATTCTATATAATATAGGATGCGTCTCTTAGATTAAGATTTCACCATTAGACTCAAAAATACAAAATTTATAATTTTTCATGCTTGTTCCGTTTATGATACTGTTATGCTGCAAAATTTTAGTTGGTAACACCACGATCTGTCACGCCTTACGGTTTTTGTAAAAATAGTTTTTAACGATGTATTTTGGTGATGGGTAATCCATTAATATACATAATGAAAATGGAATTATGCAATAGTCATGCCTATATACGATTTGACACGATGCGCCAACAGGATATCGATATTAATAAATAATAATATTAATATCAATAGAATTAATATTATTCATTTATTAGTTGGACGTATTATATGCAACTGCAATACAAATTAATATTGCATATACATTACACATTTTACACATTTTTTTAAAAATTTAAATACCATATTTAGACTGCGGGAATCCAAAATTGAGGAATTAGCTGGTAAGTCATTTTTATTTTATCTTCAAACTTAAAAGGCATATTTACATAATGTTTTATTGATCAATAAATAACCACAATTAATAAAGTAGTACTTATGAAAAATTGGAACTTGTATAGCATAATACAGCACTTGATGTTATTTTACTGCAATATTATTGGTTATTAACTTACTGAATACAAATCTAACACTTATTTTAAACGTATATTTTTTTTTTTTTGGTTGTGTTTTTATTTTTTTCAAAACAAATTGAATGTTTTATTGTTTTGTTTTTGTTAACTTTGAATTTGTAAATGGTAACACAAAAATTTAATACAATATAAAATTATTTTTTTTAAGAACTTCTGCGTTAAAATTTTTTATTTAAATTTAATAGTTTTCGGGATATAGCCATATTAGAACACAATATAGGAGAAGCTTTTTTTGTTTATTTAAACTTGCCCTTATTATTTCATCGCTAATCACTCTAACCATTAAATCAGAGTAATCAGTAATAACTTATAAGACGGCTTGTAAAGAAGATGTGCCATAATGTAATAAAGATTAAACAAATACAACTGCTTAGTATGACAATAGATATGTATTATAGGTACCTACTATGGTTATATTTTAACTTGGAAAAACATCAATTTTACAAGGGGGGGGGGGATAAAAACATATTAGGTTAATTTTACCCCCGGGAATAAAAACTTTGAGGGAAATAGAAACCTACGACACCAGAATAGTATGTTAGCCTAGGACATTTTATATTATATTAATATTCCAAAATCGAAAATTTCTAAATTTTTTCAAAATAATTGGGAATTTGGGAACAACAGAAAAAAATAAAAGACAAACTGGGATTTTTACACAAAATCGATTTTGTTTTTTTGTTTTACTTAAAAACAAAAACCGTGAGACTTGAATTTTAAACAAATTTTTATATTATTATTGTCTGTACATAATAACATTTTCAAAATATTTTTACTTCTTTTGTACTTTTTATAGACATTTTAAATCTTAAATTTTTTTTTTAATTTTTTTTCTATAAATATTGATAAACAATTGTTTAGTCAAAAAGCTTGAAAATGTAATACAAAAAGGTTCCTCAGTGGTTTCATTAAAAAGTAGTTCAAAAATATTAAAAATACATAGGTACACACGATTTTTTTTAAATCATTTTAAATTCAAGTTTAGATCAAATCCGAGAAAATTTTCAAATTAGTTTGTAGTTAAACATTTATAAAATATTTAATTTATAAAGCTAAGGATTGAATATTTAAAACAAGGTTTCTCATTACCATAAGTAGTTCAAACTGTAATCAACAAATCTTATAAAAACTATAGACATATAATATAATATATATTATATTATATGTTTATTATATAAACACAGTTTTTTTTATAAAGATATTTTAAGTTCAAATTTTGGCGATATTAGATATATTATATATTATATATTATTTATACAAAGAATAACAACTTAAATAATTTTGTTGTATCTAATTTAAAATATAATTCGTGAGTAACTACTTGAAACTTTTAATTTATATTGTTATATTTTATATACAGAGTGTCATTTTCAAATGCAATGTTTTCGGCAAAAACCAATTCAACCTACTGTAAGTAATAAATTACTTTAATATCAATAAGATCATAAAATATACTCAGTAATATAAGCTGAAAGACAGCATGTCTCCGTTTAGAATAGTTTTTCATTTACAATGATTTTATATCAGTGGATTCAAATTTAACACACATATCACAGTGACCCATTCGACACTTATAGTACAGCAGAGCGGTGCCCGTCCTTTTGTCCAATTTTTCCTCCAATTTTTAAAAAAAAATATTCGGAATTTTCAATTTCGACCTCTTAAAAGTGCCAATTAGATCCAATTTGCATATTTTCCTATTATACACCTCCGCATCAAAGTTTATGATCAGAGTATTTTCCTACTATATAAAGTCTCCCCTGACACATAAAAAAAAAACACAAATCGTTATAAAATCAATACAATCATTGTTACGCTCAGATATTAGAATCTAATATACATAAAGTTATTGATAATTAGCAATGTCTTTAAAAATAACTTTAAATTTAACTAGAATAATTAATAGTAATCTATTATTAATTGAAAATATTAAAAAGGAACACATTCAAATAATAATAATTACATATTAAATACATTAAAAGTATTTTAAGGCGGTACTAGTTGTTACAAAATAAAATATAATATATAAATACATTAAAACTGTATTCACATGGAAGACATGACGCGATCCGCAAAAATGCTGGATATGACGTGTACGCGGGCTCACATCAAACGTATTTAGTCCCTCTGCACTTATACAATAAATTATGCACTCACTGCACTGCAGCAAAAATATGAGCAAAAATACCTGGAGTAGTCAAACTATTAAACGCGACGTGCCGCTTGATATATTTTAAGTACGCGTTATAGCAGAACACATAACATTATTACTATATGTATATTATTGTATATAATAATATTACATATTATTATACTTACAACTACGGTGTACCTACTACTATACTATACGATGATAATAATAATAATAATATTATACTACTTTCATTTTTTTTTCTTCCCGCACCGGTCGCCGCCCCGCTCACACACACTCGCTTCGCCCGCACATTCACCGTGTACATCAACACGCGGTCCAACATCCGATCGACCGCTACAGTCGCTCGCCCGCGTCCGGCAGACCAGTCATACATTTTTTTTGTCCATACGCACTTGCTCGCACGCCCGCACACACGTTCTCGTATGCTTATAATAATATATAAAAATAAGTACGAAATACGCGTATATAATAAGCGTCGGCAACGCTGCTGCTGTTGGAACGTCGTATATCTATCGCGTATGTGTGTGTGTGTGTGTGTGTGAGTGTGGTGTGTTTATGTGCGCAAAGATAATAATAATAATAATAATAATTGTATTATCATCATCGCGCACAATATTGTATTGCATTGCATAGCCGTATTGATACACAGCTGCTGCGCCGGTGCAACTGCAGTCGTTGTCGACGAGAGAGTTTAGCGCGGCCGGTATAGCACGAGGGAGACCCGGCAAAACGCGGTCATCGCGACTGCACTCCGATCGCGATCAACTGCTCCAAGTGTGCTCGGCGAAGTCGCGCGGGATTCCAAACTAGCCAAACTCGGCTAACGAAAGGTATATTTTATTATCATCATCATCATTATATTAGTGTTTCAAGCGTATACCTTAACCGTTGATTACATAGTATACTATATAAATTAAATATATTTTAAGACTAATAAATAATTTTATTACTTTTATTTTTTTCAATATCTTTATATTATGCTATAATCAACGCTATTTATATGTACGATTGTGGAAGTGCATAAAGCGCGCGCAGGAAACTTTTTTTTTTATTTCTATACCAACAAATAGTTGAAATAGACAATATATGTAATTTACACTAAATCATTGGAATTTTTTCGAATCGGGTAGTGCATACTACTGGGTATGCAATTATAATTATTTTTCGATCGCGTCGTTACATACAGTCGAGTAGATACGTTAAATGAGTCTAGAGCCTGTTTACATAATTAAAAGATCCGAAATTTAAGATAATAATCGTTCGTTCAACTTTCGTGATTTATTTCCCGACTATAGTATAGTACTTCCTGTTCTCGTCCGGCAGTAAGTCTTAAATTTTACGATAATATTAATATAGTATACTAAATGTTTTCAACAAGGTAAGGTACAGCCGTAAAACCAGTTTGATTACGTGTAAAAGTCCCAGCAATAAATATCGTATACAACCACGGACCCGCGAATAATATAACAACTCGTTGGACGAGACGGCGTACGTAATATAACACTACGCACGCACGCGTGTTTAAGACGACTACACGCATAATAAACACGTCGTGGCGCGAAATAGTTATTTTTTTTTGCTCGACGTTACGTGATTCTAATTAAGAATACGAACTCGATGTATCATATTGTATAGTACGTTCGTAATAAATGGCTTTCGGGTGACGTTTACACTCTTTGCGAGTCCTATTATACGACTTCGTGATGACGAACTCTTTTTCATTCTTTTGCGATAAAAAGCTTCTATAGCTATAGATTTATAGCTACATCAGTTAATTTGTTGGTCCATAAATAACACATCGGATATGATTAATGTGACATTTCAAAAATTGAATTTTTTTTTAATTTTCTAGCCATTTCTAGAAATTGTAAATGTGATCATCTGGTCTTGACCATTTTTGAGTAAACTGAAGTCCGTTTCGAAAATGAAAAACGTGTATTTGTGTCGATTTGAATTTTTTGATTAACTAATATCATACGATAATAATATATAATATGACGTAATATTGTAATAAGTGTAATACATTATATACATATATATTAAACATTATTATGTAAATATGTAAGAAAAAAAAAAGAGCGGAAACTTGTTGCTGAGATCAAGGCGGTTTTTTTTGCGTCTGTACGATATTGTACTATAATAATGTACATGGATGACGGTGCTCGGCTGACACATCGGGTGTTTGGTTTTTGATTTTTTCGTCTTTCACTTTTAATATATTTTTTTATAACCACCATCATCGTTTTTCCGGTGCCAATCGCACTGACGTCGTGTTTATTTATTTTGTACATTAATAGTTATATATATTTTTTATTACTAGTCATTCCGCCGTTCTGTTGATCGTCGCCGTCGACCGTCGTTGCATAATTTCTTTTCAATGAAAAAATACACATAACGTATGCAGTAATAATCGTAATATTATCGTATATTATTTATTATCATTATTTAATAACCGGGCCAGTACCGTTCACCCGAATACGCTCACTCTCCAAGTCGGTTACCGTTGCTGGAACGACGATGACGACTATCATACTATCTATACACTACCCATACGTTATTATAATGCCGACGACTTTCACCACTCCGGCAGCCACGGCCCGCGACGTTTCACTCTTTTATTTTAAACACATGCTATTATAACATACATTACATAGGCATTTATAATATTTGTATTATTACCTGACCGCAGTGGATCGTTAAATGGGGTGTTATGGGGATGTCCACGTCTCAGACGTGAGACACACAGACGCTGCATGTTCGTTTATTGCATATTTTAGTATTCTTTGTTTTCGTTCAACTGTTCAGAAGTTGTTTCATCATAAACGCGTGTATTCAAGAAAAAACACAATATTATACAAGCACTCACTTAGTAGATAAATAATACGATACTCTCAAACCGGAAATGGTCGGTCACCGAATTTTGTGTCCCGTGGAGAACTCTTAACTACACTCCGCGTCGTTATTGTGGCATCGCGTGGGCCGATGATAATCATGTTTGTTTGTATCTCTTGTTTGTGTTTTTCACATTTCACTATTCTACAACAAATTGTAGATCTAGGTCCTTACGATATTTACTGCAAATACGAACGCTCATATAAAGCGTAAGTTTAATTAAAATTGTGAACAATGAATATGAAAAAAAGCCTACATCGAGCAATAAATGGGTTAACAATTCGTTAGAGAAATGTTACGTTTTCAGAGTTGTGTTTACCAAATTTGAACAGTGTGTGATTGAACTAATAAAAACTGATTTTATGTAAAATAAAAACTACTCGAATTTACTTTGAAATCATGGTAATGACTAATGGACAAAAACAATATATAACAACAATCGTATTTATTCAACTTTCACTCTTTTTTTTCATAATTTATACAATCGAAAATTTCTTTATTATTCGTAATTATAAAAATAGTTTTTTTTTTTTTAATACTTAAAATCTCGTTTGGGAATCTAAACGATACCTATTCTAAGATATATAATTAGCTGGTATGTGTAATAGTTATAACGAGGTACCCACTAGTCTAATAGTAGTACACAATGGTGCCTATACTGGATTAAGTCTCTAAATGTGCACTGGTGATTTCCGCGTGTCAAAAACATTGCAACGATCGGACGGGCACGAGCACGAAGAGTGCGAGAGGTAGAAGGAGTCAGCAGAGAGACTGAAGACGAATCGTTGAATGTGTATAATAATAATAATAATAATAATATGAAACGACTGTAAGAGACCGATGAGCAGGTGTAAAGTAGATAGGAGAGGGGAAATGACGCGACGACAAGAGTGAAAACCGGACAACCGAGGTGGCATCATTTTGCCGCCAGCACTATCAATAACTATATAATAATATAATTATCACGTTTGTTGTTTTTTCGTGTCTAGTTTACGTAATTTCACGCGTAAGCGACAACGACGTAAGAATAAAATATTTGCACCCATTATTTTAACGGATGCGCCAGTGATCGAACATCATCTGCCACCAAAATAAGAATGTAAGCGCCGGACACAACTATCTAATCAGGGCGTACGTAAGCATTTGCGATTTACAGTTCGGTACCGTGGTAGCGGTCATTTCGGCGCGCACATTCGATCATTTTAAGCCGGGTTATCGCTATAATATACAGTTGTATGCGTATTCGAATTGTATAGGTAACGTGTTACCAAAATTTCTTTTTACCAAAATACCTATTAAAAATTATACGGAACACGACATAATACGGTGTAGTGTGAACCCGGCTTTACGTAATTTTTTTCCCGATACGGTACACGACGGCTGCAACGGTGCGGTTACTGCCCCGTCCTTGACCGTCGCAAGCTCCGTTTGTGAATACCGTCGATGTACATCGAGAGGACGTGATAGTTATATTATATAACCGTGTGCATCTGTATCCATCTGCTAATTACGCGTATAACAAAATTCAAATCTTGATGTCTAGGTTAATTAATACAGTTTAAGCACATTTGCTATTACCGAATTTGAAGAGGATTACCTAATGTAATAACCTTTTTGTAATTTGTTGTATTGTCTAACGAAAAAGTCCCAGCGCTTTATGTTTTCTTATATAAGTACAATTATTATAATACTTATGCTGTTGTAACTTATTTGACAAACAATATTTTCACAAAAATGATATGGAATTATTTTGAAAAAAAATTATCCTCTTTAAACTTGGAATCTTAAACTCTGAGATATTATGCTTATGTTACTTAGAATATATTATATTAATGTAAAATCGTATTAAATGCATTTTTAATTAAACATTTATTTGTGCGTTTAATGTTTATATATATTTCAATAGTCTTTTGAGCTGATTTATATGGTTACTCTGTCTGTTTAAAGGCGGTAACCCGTCATCAGAATCTCTATACCCACGTATGCATATCAGTATAAAATTATATTATAATTATTACAGTCGAGGGGACAAAACAAAAAATTCATAAAATATTGATTTTTAAACAGTGTATAATATTTATTATTTAATCGGATTCGATCTTGACCAAAACATACTCATTTTATGTCAATTCGTCGTGTCATTTTACCAACTATCCTAGTAATCGGACAAGACTTTAATTAACATATTTGAATTCGTCATAAAGTTTACTAAAAAACAAAATTTCCACTTTTTTGAATTTGAACACATAAACCCTTGAAAATGTTGAATATTAAAAACTTTAAAACGTTACCAGATAATACAAAAAAAAAAAAAAAATGACATTATACGTGTGTTGTGTTCATTTTACAAATGCACCTAACCAAATTATACGTTCAGATTGATCTATTTACCACTGTTATTTTTAATATTAGATCAATTTGATCTATAATAAAATTTAAAGGTAGACATTAAACTGATATTTATGGACCCACGTAGAATTTTTTAATTTTTTTATTAATTTTAATACAATTTATGGTTTTTGTAAAATGTATAATGCTTAATAATATGCTTCAAAATAAGCCTAGGTGAGACCCGGTAAATATTCTTTCTTTAAATACAATAAATAAATAAATTTTAATTAACTTTAAAATTTAATATTGAATTCAACAAAGTAAACTGATTATTCTGATAATAAAATTTGCTATTTTATGTGTTAGTAATATAGAAATAATTTGTGTTGGTATAAATGAATAACGTTCTCTTAAAAATAGTATCGATTAGGTTAGTTAATAAAATTGACAAAATATTTATAGAACAAAAACAATTTCGTTTAGCGAGTGATGATACTTTGCTAAAATGTAATTGCATGAGTTGGAACGTCCCACTATTTCTTTTATACTACAGTCACCCATATTAATTAACACTTTCTTCGCACACATTACACGACACGTACGTACTCACTTAAAGAATTGTCTATATTGAACTTCTTAAAAACGGTTATTGTCGAGTCCCGTTAACTAAAGGTGCAATGCAACTGTGCATCGATCAAAATAAATTCTGATTCTAAATAAAATATAGTACGTAATGTTTTATAATAGTAGTGCAATATAATATTATAGTTCATCGTGTAAACCATGTATTTGTAATTCATAGTACAAGAATAAAGAGTAATTTTGGGCCATACCATTCAATATTGCGAATAATTATTTTAATTAATTAATTTCTATTGATTCTAAATTAATTAGTGCGTTAAAAACACAATATATTAGTCAACTCCTTTGCATCTGTACACTTGTGGAACACACCTCAATAATTTTCCACCTTTGATAGAAACTGTCATTGAAATTACATTAAATAATTTAAATACTAATAAGTGTTACTATTAAAATCAAAATATACAAATCGTTTATTTTTAAATGATTTAGTGTATAGATACAATTATAAAAAGTATTGACGATTTTCGTATTTTAAACTTAGACCACTAGATATGATTTTACGTCATCAATGACTATGGGATCTATTAAACTGTGGTTCTTTTTTTACGTACCCCCGAAATACCAGTCTGATGTATATACAATGTGTAACAAAAATAACTGACAAATGTTAAATTAACTTTTTTTCTCATCAATATTTAATATTTTTTTTTTTAGTATAATTATTATTGATAATTTTATTTTAAAAGAAAATTAAAAAAATTGTCTATACTAAAAGTTATATATAGTTATAGTTAAAACTCGGTTATATTCGGTATACTTAAGTTCTTTCTGTTATAGCCTTCTAGTATATACAAAATGTTAGAAAGCAAAAATGACCACGTATCTAAATAGGATATCTACCTACATAGGTACAAATGCATACAACAATTACAACATATTAGGCACATATAATTTATACTCGTACATATGTACTCGTAATAACAGTGAGCCGTGCAACGACCCGGACGTGCACAATTATATTATATTTATTTTGATATAGTACATAATATATTAAACTATTAAAAGTAGATATAACGAGTGCGAGAGGAAAAGAAACCATGGTGATAGTAGAGTACCTTGGCCAACGATCTAGATCTACGGATCATATTATCGAACCGCCACCTACTCAAAACAATACACTACATGGCACAAATAAAAACGTAACGATGTATTGATATAAATAAAATATATATATATATATATATATATACAATAGAATATGTACCAATATCGTATGTGTGCATATTGCAATTTAAAATGTATAGCATAATGTGTACGGTGATTAATGAACGGGAAATACCGCCTTTTACCACCCCAGGTGAAACCCGGATTATAAAATGCATTACGACACTGTTGAATCATTATTACTTTATTTTCTTGTCCCTCGCTGCAGACAAGATCGCGGCGGTGACCGCATGGTGTTTCCAAATATAGTCCGTTTTATTCATTCTTTGCAAAACGCACATTCATTATTGATTATTATTAAATACCATTGTACCACCAATTTCGAGCACTGTTATTGTAAAATATAAACTGCGGTTTTGTAGAAAATAAACTAGGTAGATACCTATTTGAACATAATGTATTTCTTGCGCTTAGTTATAAATTATAAGGTGCTGTACTGGAAAAATACATTGCGTTATTTAATGTGTAACGGATACAAATTATTTATTAATTTTGAAATAATTATTTACAATTGAATTCTGGAAAGTTTCTAAAAGAAAATTTTTCATCAGAAGCATATAATCGCCATCGGCACGTTGTCTCATTGACTATTGTTGATACATAAACAGTAAACGTGTTGTTTTTTTTTTTTTTTTGTTATAATCTATAATTATTAACTGATTTTAGAGTTATCATAGTGATGAAACACTATTTATGTAAATGAAAAATAACACTTCGGAATGTATCTCATATGCTTTTATAGAAATTATTTTAACAACTGTCTAATAAAAATAAAAAAATATTATAAAAATGATATTTTTAAGAAATATACTTAAGTAATGACTTACACTTGAGTAATGACCTGTAAGTTACTTTGAATTGATACAATATATTAAAATATTTTGAATTTACATTTATCTTAATGTTGCTAAAATTGTCTATATTAAACCCCTTAAAAGGGCCAATGAGATCTATTCTGACAACCAGCTATGATGCACCCATACTATTTATCATAGTAGAAAAGTTTGTTTGGAACTCGGGCCCTATAGAGTATATATAATCGTCTAAACTCCGAATGCCTCCGAATTCATATTTTACGACCACGTGTTCGTGTGTGGTAACAAATATGCACAGCATCCATTACAGCAGACATTGTGCATAATTGTATTTTAAATGGATATTGGATAATATGGTAAAAAGCGGTAGCTGCGGTCGAAAGCCTCGTATATAAGAATGTAATATTATTATGCATAATGCCGTGTCGTAAACATTTATTTGATGTTTACAAGCCGTAAATAACGCATAACAATCACAACTGAAAAAAAATATAATAGGTAGGTAATGATCAAATTACTACTATAATATTATACCCGCGTGACGTTCGCTTTACCGAATTAAATGTATACATAGTGTTATATTTATATTTTTTTTCCATTAACCATACATACACTTTGCAGTGCTAAACGGTCATCAGTAAACTAAGTTTTTAGCCATTTTTTGTTTTAAATATTAACAAAACTATTCATCGCAATTCATATATAATGCGTCGATGCACTATAAATTATGATTTTATGTTTAAAAATTATTTGATTTTGAAAAAAATAATCATTTATTAAAACTTTTCTTCCAGTTTCCCATAGAATTGACCATTACTCAATATATATATATATACGAATATAAATAAATAAATATATCTATACAGACCTACAACTATGACAGATATAATAATTGTTTGAGTAAACAACTAATTAATAATTATTAATTGTATAATATAATTGGCGATTTAGTAAAGTAGATTTATAATTACGATTAACTGCTTATTTCATAAATCATAATTATGTATCACTCTAGGTATTATATCTAATTATTAATTGGTGATTAGAATAGTATACACACATTGCCACTTACATACGTATTAAAAGGTAGTATAATATTTATATATATTTACAGTGTGATACATGAGAATTTAGATTAAAAAACAGGTTTTAGCGCATACAAACTATATTTTTATTTTTTATTTCGTCACAGACATTTTTTTTTAACTCGTTTCAGATATTTTGCGCAATAATTCGGGGCGGTGAACTTTTACTTGAAAATGTATGATATTTATTTTCAGATTTTATAACGAAATATCAAATATTAATATAGGGAGCCAATGATTGTGTAAAACATACAACATTTACTGGACCGCCTTGGCTAATACGCGCTAGATGCACATACTATAATATATACAGCTACAGGTGTATGTAGTTATCGAGTGAAAGTATGCGCGCATTTTACCCTAGAGGCATTTCCGTGGCAGTTTGCAAAAAAAAAAAATTCAATACGTTACGACATTTTTCGTTGTTTTGCCCTCGAAAAAATCTCGTAAAAAAAAAAATTCCGCCAATTCATACTATGTTTTATCAATACGGTATTATACACACAAGCAGCTGTGGGTATGTTCGTCGTCGTCGGGTAACGACCACGCCCGTTGACTACTTTACAAACCGCAAGACCGCAACGTTTTCATGCTTTCCAATGTAATAATGTCGTTATTAAAACCAATAATAGTTTTACGTTATTATTTACCCGTTTAACCTTTGTGGGTTAAGTAAAATAACTAATAAGAACCTATAAGGATAACCATAAATACGAGTGATGCGTGCAAAGTCTTGATCCGGAGTCTGATGCAGCGATGAGGAGGTATGAAAATGGGTCGTTGGGAAATGTATTAAGTTATCACTCGTCATCGATGAACGAATATCGTAATATCAATGTCATATTTTTTATGATTATTATGTACACAAATAACGTATTACATCTCTGCCATCATGTGATTATAATAGGTATGAATGACACTACATCAGGCATGATAGGTAATAACATTTTTTACAAATACGCGTAGGTGTCAATTTCGTTAGATCTCGGTGTCCAGAAATCGGGTTACTGATTCATAGGTAGGTACACACTACGGCATTACCCCATTTGTGTATGTACTTTTTATTATTATTTATTATATTATACAATGCTTAGCGCACTTCGTCGATTCGGGTTAACGAGCAGATATTAATATTATAATATATTTGATAATTCTGCCCGTCGCTTTTATCATAATAATATATTATAACACGTTGCCATTACCCATAATGCATGTAATCGCTCGGTAAATCATTAAAATCGTTCGTTCGATCGTCATCGTGGTCGGATTGATGACGTATACACGTATATTATGTGTTATATGATCGATAGGTGTCCATTGCTAATGAGTAATGAGGAAAGTGTATCATTACTGTAATATTTTGTTTGGTTTATTGCGGTATACCCGCATCTGGAGGTTATGTGCGTAATAATATTGTAGCCGGTAAACTATCTTTTTGACGCCTATAGATGAGGATGTAAACACGCGTCTACAATTTAACTCATTTAAACAGACAATAATATATATTACGTGTACCTATTCAATTAAAAAGAGTCCTTGTAAGAATTGCACTATCAGTATATCAAGTGCTTCCTCCGAAAGGGTCTTCTCAAAATTAAAATTAAAGAAAACAAGGCTTCGTAGCATGTATCTAAAACTGCGTATATGAAGACAGGATTAAAGCACTTTTTTGATGTCTTATGAATGTCTATTGAATATTTCAATAGATCCAGATAATTGAACGAGTTTCATCATAATATTATAGTACAGAGTTATCAAAACTGTTATTGTAAATTTGTAAATGTTTAAGTATAACAAATATAATTATCGTTTATACGACTTGAGTTTAATCAGATATCGTGCAGTTTTAACTATTAAAATATAAATTGAATTAATTAATTAGTTTTATACTGAATTTAAACATTACTTTTGAATGCTTAATTGTATTAATTTGTATAATAAATTGGGTATTTGTATTATATATATCAGGAGGTGAAGTCCTTTGTGGCTCTGGTTTAATTGCTTGTGTGTGTTAGGGTAGATTAGGTACTTTTTGGATTCTATTACGCCTTTAAATACAATTTAGTTCTGTGCCACTAAGGATGATTAAATTCTATTAGTAAAAGAAAACTGCATATATGACGTTAAGTTTTTCATTTAAACGATAGTCAAATAGACTATAAACAACGAAGTTATAAGCATATTTGTTCATTTTTTTTTTTTTTTAATGTAACATCAAAGTATTAAATACATTACATCATACATGTATGCATACATCACCGCATTCGTTGCTCGCGAGACAACTACTTATTGTGTTATAAACATGACGTATAAATGTGTATTGTTTGCTAAGTTGATTCATCTACATTGCGTTTTAGAATAGATTTATGAGCGAATAACGACTTTGTTAACGAATAAAACTATAATTTCCGTCAAATAAAACCGTCAATTTGTCGTTATAATATTATCGAATTGTGTTTTTTCTATACCTGTTGATTTTATTTGTTTCACAGACCTGAAGCCAACTTATCATCGTCGGCAGCTGCTGCACCGACTATACAGCGGTTATATAACGTATTGTCAAACACTAAAGATCATCAAAATGACACTTCCACAGATCACATCAGTTCCACGGTGTTCCGTTCTAATAACCACTCTACTGCTGTTGGTAGCGGTAGCCGCCAGTTTGCCATCCGGCGCCCGATCGTCCGCCATACGTCCAGCGTCGTCCGTTGCATCGACCGATACCGCCGCTTCTCCGTTAGTGCCGAGTAGTTGGCAAGGAGCTTCGGCTGTTCACGCTGACGTACCGGCTTCGGCCGCCGGAAGTACCGAAGTAGTCAGGAGAAAAAGGACTTTGTTAAAACTGAAGCCGCTCATCGTATTGCCGGTCAAGGTAGCTCTGGGCACCGGCGCCAAGCTGGTGGCTGGGGCCAAGTTCGGAGCCAAGGCGGTCGGGTTGGGCTCAAAGGCATTGGGAGTAAGTCTTGTTGGACTAAAGGCCGTTCATAAGGTGGCCAAAGTAACGGTGAAGGCGGCAACCGCGCTGGGCGTCAAAGCGGTGCTCCTCAACTTTTTGTTCCAGGTACGATATATCTATTATGCGTATAAGCATCAAGCCTGCGGCGTAGCTAGTGTATAGGTAAAAATGGAATCCCCAAAGTACACTGCAACATTAACCGAGACTATAAATTATAACACAGCAATAGATAATATAAAGTTTTGCAATCGGGGAAGGAATGCAGTTTAGCTCCAAAGCGTTTTTGAAGTTTAAAATATTAAAAAGTAACATTTTTTAATTTTTAACATTTTGGTGGAACCATTACCTATCGTTACCTACTTCCCTTTTATGTTAATTTTATTAAAATAACTACAAAGAAAAAACCCCGATAGATGGACGAGTGGCAATATGGTAAAATTAAATATAAATAAATATTTAATAAAGTTTTAAAATTTACTTTTTTTCGATGTAGATTCATAAAATAATCTATATATGCTTAAAACACGCAAAATTGCAAACCTTCAAAGGTTTTAAACTTTTAAACAATGTCCGATCGAAATATTCTGATTTCTGACCATTGTTCATATAACTGGTTGAAATACATAGGTTTCTAAAAAAAAACATTTCCGAAAATTGATTGGGAGCTAAACTAGAACATAGATTGCCGTATAAAAACTCTGCACTTACCTATGTTAAATACTATTTCTTCTACTTACCTATTGGAGACAATTCCTAGCTGCGCCGTCCTTGCAGCATATAAGACCCGGGTCTACAATTTATCTTTTTATTCGTCTCTTGTCTTAATTATGAAAATGAAAACTAATCGCATCTTTTAATTTGTTATTATTACCGTCTACAGAAAATCAATCAGGTAATCGACTTTAAGACCCGCTTGCTAAGTAACCTTGACCAGCGCAACCGGCAGCAGAATGCACAATTCCTGTCACCAGTGTTGCCCCAATCATCTTCGTCTGGGAAAGCGGGATCGATCGGAAACAAGGTAAGCTAGCAGCAATTCACGATCCATCATAATATTAAAATATGTATATAAGAGAAATAGCTATTATACACAGATGTATAATATTATAATGCACATTATACAAAATGAGAAAGCATGAGAGTGGATATGAGTGGTATTATCGCATTGAAGTGTTTTGTAAACGATCAAAGTGGTATATAACAGTATAATTTATAGCTGTAGAGAACGGAAAGAATAAGGAAGCAATTTATGTTGTGATTATGATTTTGGCAGTGGATCAAATCGAATTATAAATTGCAATATGTACCAATTATGTATAATGATCATCGTTTAAAATTTGGAACTCAAAAGTGATGAACAAAGTCTGAGATATATGATACCATGATTTATACCTACAGAAAGAGAAAAGTTGCTATCAAATACATGAAAATACATGATTTATATAATCTATATAAATTGTTATATATATATATATATATATATATTAAATACCACTTTATGTACGGCACGCACTTCACAGTATTTTATACTCACATATAGTAAATATAATATGCATATGCAGTGGATTTTCAATAAATAGATTTTAACAAAATAAATCTCAAAAAAAAATTAATGTTCAAAATATGAATACGATTTAAATAAATAAAAAATTAATTTTAACACAAAATATTAAACAATATAACACTGACGTATCAATATAATTTAATTTTAATAAAAAAATATAAGCCAGTCATTTTTAAACTTGAGTTTGGGTTTTTAACCGAATTGTAATTAATTATTAAATTAAGCGTATTACAATATTATATAATATATATGAGCTTAATTATCGTTAATCCACTGTTTACGTATATGTAAAAAACCTATAACCATGAGCACTTATACAATTACACTAACTTCTTATATACTTGTACACTATATTATAACAATCACCACCTGCATAAGCACCAACTACACCAAATAACCCACCCACAACTTTTGACCCTCGCCTTCGCTTCCTTCGTCTCAACACAATATCATTTATACGCTTATAAAATACATGTATGCAGATCACCTATATAATATAATAATATTATATAATATTTATATGTATCATACGAATTTAATACGATTAATGTGTGATGATCGTGAAATATGTATTTTACTATCATAAGAAATACTATATTTTGACGTATATACATAGGCTACATATAAATAAAGTAGCTACAAAATGTATCATATTATATGATGACGATTAAATTCAAAAATATTATATAACATGATCATATTGTGCATTTATGACAATGGTAGTGACACAAAAACTAAAATACTACTTTATATCATATTCAGATACGTAAATATATATTAGATAAGCATGACATACGATGACGACGACGGTAAGTGATGGTGACGACGATGACGACATTTGTATTTAATTAATAATGTGAATTTTATAATTCACACATATCTACGTATACGAATATACGATTATACCTGCAGGACGATTATGACGAGAAGAAAGTTATACGACAAAAAACTCCAACAAAAACCGACAAAAAACAACAACAAAAAAACGGCGGCAATAGTTTTAATAATATTATATTCTATATACCATAACATATTAAAAATTAAAATACAAAATAGCTTCGACGAGACAGCTACGACGAAGATAATAAACAGTAATGTCTACATCATCCTGAACACGTCATAATATTATAGACTTGTCACTTGTATAGGTACACATAATCCGGTATTATATAATATGATATAATACATATACATTTACGTTACCTATACGATTACAGGATATCATAATCGGATCATGCCAGTAATTGATTCTCGGTAGACAAAATTTACGAAATGACAAGTTTTGAAAAAATCAGCTAATGCATTCGAAATCAAGTATTACAAATAATAAATAAGAACATATATACATTAAATGTAAAATATGTATAAAACACGTTTTTAAAATTTTAGTTTTTCTCCATTCACATAATGTAGTACCTACTTTACAGTTAAAGAACCGACATTGAATTAATTTTTGAATTCGTCTGCAGGGCATTAACGTATAGGAAACTCTACGAACAACGTACCTAAACGTTTTGAAGTACCTATTTATCTATCGAGAAATCAACTATATGTATTGCTATGTTACTGAAATACGACATAAAATGACAATTATAACGACGACATTTTAAATGAACGTCTATGCAGCGGTGTGCGCGTGCCGTATGTTTCTACATAAGGCGTGTAGGCATATCGGAGAGAGTGTGTATGTGTGTGTGTGTGTGTGTGTGCATTGCAAAAGGCGTACGATATAATTTTGTGTACGGTATTTGTAATAACAATATTATTATATTAAATTCAGTACTCGGGAATTCGGAAAAATGTATACCTAGTGACTGGCCAGTGCGGTAAACATTGGAGTTTATATCTTTTCTCGCGATTGAAATAATATTCATTATAATATCGAATGTCCGGAAGAGACAAGAGTTGCCGTACGTTATATAGCATCGCATTCAGCTTTTAATCGTAACTAAAAATATCAGTACTTAGACTGTATCTAGGTATCTATTCACGTGCAGACTATTGTCTATACTTTATCTACCTATACATCGAAAAACGCAATAACATATTAATTACACAATCACGGTGCCGATTATAATCAACCACATATCATGCTATAGCCGACACAATTCCCCTTTATTTTCCTTTATAAATAATCGATATCGACAGTAATTTCAATTAATCCGTGACTGGCAATTGCTGCACTCATATTATTATCTACCCGTCACGTTTTAAATACTTACTGAACGTTCGAATACAATATTAATCAAAAAGGTGCGCGAGTATAAGTTTAAATAATATGTGTCTGCGAAATGACTACAGTGATTTGCGTCATATATTATGCTGCTGTAACCGCACAACCGAATTCGGGTACTGAATTTATGTTAATAATAATAATATTATATTATAGTAAAATATAATATACTATATATGAATAACATCGAACAATGAATGTGTGTCTGTGTGCGTATGTGTGTGTGTGTGTGTGTGTATTTAGGACAACGCCTCATTCAATGTGGTCGCCACCGCCGCAGCTTCCGTTCCCGCCGCAGGTTCCGCCGACAATTTCGTTCCCGCGCCGGACTTCGTGGCCGCTGATGCTTCGGGTTTCGTCACGAACTCGCCATCGCCAGCCTTCGTCCCGGGATCGGACCTGATCGCTTCGCCGCCACCACCATCACAGGTGGACTTAGATGGACCACCGTCGGACTTTGTCGGCACCCCGACAAAATTTGATAGCGACCCGTCGAGCTTTGGCGGTGCCCGGTCCGGATTTCAGGGCTTCCAGCCGAGCTTTGCCCCCAAACCGACGGGCTTTGCCGCGACAAACGACGACGGATCGCCATCGTCCGAGACGTCATTTTAAAAATATGCGTCCTCTTGTCATCGTCATATCGTCGTCTCTTCGTTCGCGTCGACACTTGCCAGCCGTACCGCCATAATATATTATGCCATAATCGTCATTCATACAATATATTATCATAATCATATATATATCTAAGTATAGTCATAACCATATATAGTCGTAAATAATAACATGTAGTAATATAAGTTGCCGAAGAGTTTAGGGGTGGTCTTAGGCTCAATAATGGGGGGGGCTTGGGGGTGACAAGCATCCCCTCAGATTTGATATTAACACCTTCAATTTATGCCATTTGTAGACTAACTGAACAAATAATGGGATCAACATATCCAGTTTATTCATTGAAATTGTGCCACTGAGTATACGACACGATCGTGAATATTTGATTAGCTCACCCATCGGATTAAAGTTATCGCGGCCGTTCGACTGTATATCTATGGGCTATGAAACACAATTTTAGACATAGGTTAAATTACATTTATATTCTAATAGTCTGCCAATCACTCAAACAATAATCTTCCGATTAAAAAGGAAAAAGAAAATATTCATTTGAATTTTGCAGCTCTGGTCGATTATATAATTCGAATTAATTACGTCAAGGTACGGATTAAATTTTAAATATAGCATATACTAGCTATCATGCTATGTGTGTAGTGAAATGCCATAAAACAATGACATTAAAACTAGTATACTCTTGCGTGATATTACATGACCATTTTAAATTAAATTATTGTTAACGTATTTTTTTTTTTTATAGTTATATTATAAATAAATTATATGATAATACAACTACATAAGCTCAAGTGTAACGGATAATCAAAATGTTGTTTTATGTAAAATTATGTAATATTTATAAACGCATATATTATTATATTAACTCAAATCTATAATATACGTAAGTACATTTAACGTTTTATAAAATATCATAATAAAAGAGAATGCAATTTACTATGGTAATACACCAGACACCTAGTACACATAATAATGAATAATATTTTACGTACACTAAACTACAACGACATCTTATAATATAGGTATATGTCTATTTTATATACCTATATATCAAAAAATATTATACACCACGGAGGATCAGTGATTATTACGCTTCACTTTCATATACGCTAATAATTAATACGTTGTAATTATTTTTGTTGCAACATCCAATAATGTACCTAGTATACAATCACTCGTCTCTTCTTCATCGTTTTCACAATTTTCATAATTTAACCGCGCGTATTATCTACGGAATTTTGAACAGTTCTTTCATCACACCACTAACCATAAACATTATTGTATTTTAAACCGCATTATCGTTAGCACGATTTTCAATTTTCATCGTTATCGTCTGCCGATGACCATTTCACCAATCAATCATCATATTATTATATGTAGTATCATCAATTCATCATGCCTGTGTTATATAAAAAATGAAATATAATATTACATAATAGTTAGTCACATAGTCTTACTTAGGTTAGTTAGGGTCGTGTTATTAGGTTTTAGTTAGTCTTTAGTTGTAGTAGGCAAAACTGTTGGTACATTATTTATGACTAAGTCATCGAATGATTATTTTTCTCAAAAGTAGATACTATAATTCATTAGTCGATATTTATATAATTATATAGGTAACGATAAATAAGCTTATTGCCGATTATTACACAACAATACATTATAATTTATAATATTATTATTGTTGAAAACGATAACGAGCCGTATTGTAGCGCCTGCAAACCAGTCTTATAGTATTATATGCCACTTCAAAAAATAATACAATATTAGTATATTAATATTATTCTCAAAGTAAATATTTATTTGTCACTGATATTTTGAGTGTGGCTTCTACTAGGAATGTATGGAATGAAATTTCTAGTTTCTAAAACCATTAACTTATCCGGTTTTTGGATTCAGTCAGATTTTTTTTCTTTTCAATTATATGCACAATTTACCTATAGGATTTATTTTGACTGTAATTTTAAATATTGAAAACAAGTTTTCCAGAACTTTACGATAAAAGAAAGCAAAAATATTGGAATCTCAATTGCTATTATATAACACTATTTTTACGTGATTACGCTGAACCTGATAATACAATTAAAGCAATTTCATCGGTTTGCTATAAAAATTAACCAATGGAACTCGTTTTTAAAATTATCGTGATGGATGTAGAATTATTTTATTCTAAAACCACATCATTAATATTTGTCTCAACTAGAAATCTATCATCGATATCAATATTGTTATCGTTTTATAGCTTTTTTTATGTAGTTATAATAAGTACATAGTTGTAAACTTAAAAGTCATACTGGGTGGATGTTTAAGTTATAATTACTAATAGGTAATACAAATAGAAAAAAAACATAGCCCTTGCTATTCTATAGTTAATTATTATATTTATTAACGTATTACACTGCTATTCGTCTAGATTGTAGTAGACATTATGTATTATTGTGGAGAATTATCTAATATTAACTGCTCTAGTCTATAGGCGATAGGTCTATGGACATAATATACTCGATACTGCAAAGTATAACAATTTCAAACTGGAAACATGTACGTTTTTAATTCTTATTAAAATGCATTCGGTAAATCTAATACATTTTTATTGTCTGTACTACAATTATATTTAATATTTAAAAATATTAGAATCAAAGACTAAATATATATAATATTTTTAAAATTGATCATAACTTATTCAGTATACCATTAAGCCCTTGTTTAATCTGTCTGTATAAAATAAGCGTATAAAGTTACCCTTTTAATATGTAAGTGATATCATTTAATATTATAGTTAATGATTCAAAATTACATTATTATACAGTATTTTGTGCATATACTTATATTTGTGGTGATACACTGATATTCATATATTATTATTGAAATATTTGTTAATGTATTTTAATAAATAAAAATAAATATACGACCATATGAAATTATATAATTTTTATTTTTATTACCATCGTCATGATACATTTAACATATATACTTGATACTAATTTTTTGAATGCTTATACGTTATCCTAGTTATTTTTATCATATTGTGTCATCATCAATCATCACTATCCGTCGTATTTTATGTCGAATCCCAATCATAGATAGAAATAATATTTCAGCTGAATACACTGGTCACATTGCAATTATCGTATAATACGATATTATTCTTCTCCTGGGTTCACGATAACCATTTCAGATTGCTTATAGCAGCAAGCAACACTTAAAATACTAAATTGTTGAGTTTAAGTGCTTATGAAAAATTTTAAGGAGATCGGTAAGTAAAGGTAGGTGACACGGTTTTGTTAAAAAAAATTCAATGAGATATGGAAAATTGACGCGTAGCACTGTAGATTATTCCCATTAACATAGCATCATTGGATCCTGCAGATCTTTGTTTGAACATTTAAATTACCTAGTCTCTAACATAATGCCGAAAATAATCGTTCTCGACATTTATATTTTAAATTTCATAAAAAAAAACAAAGCTCTACATTTCAATTCTATTTTAAAACACATCAGATCAAAAAAAAAAAAATCATTTTTGAATTTAACAAATTGGTTGTAATATAAATTTATAGGACGATATTGGTCAATACGTCGCAGATATCTTCAGTTTTTCATACCTCATTGAATATTTTTATATTGTTATCAAAACGTGTTTTTTACCGATTAGGCTATATATATATATATTAAATTATAATTCAAAGAAATATTATGAAAGTCGGATTTTATATTATATTCTTTTGTAACTTGGCGGAACATTGCATTACAGGAAGATGACGACTTTCTGGCATCGGTACCGGGCACCGGCGACCAACAAGTCTTGGCCCAAGAACAGACAAAATCTTCAGCCACGGCACCGGCAGTGGCTCCACTGGAAGACGATAGTGAGGTAACATTCGATGCCAACAAAGTCACTCTCCAGGTTCCAGACAGGCTATTTGGTCCCAGTTTCACGGCCGTCAACGGCATATCACAAGCCATCGGCAACGTCATACAGGTACTATATTATACATGTACATAAAGATTATATTATTTCAACTAGTTGGGAAAATATACGTGTTTAAATTTAACATGTACCTAAATTTTTGTTTGAAGTTTTAAGTAAGGTTCATAAGTTAAATTAATTTCAGTTAAGTTTAATACAAATATATAATAACTAGGTGCAAATTAAAAATTAATACCTACTTTTAAAAAATCTTATAATTTTCGACAGATATTAGACAAAAATATATTATACTATTATATACATTTTGATAATATTACACCCTTGGTGCAAGATCTCCCTTTGTTAAATTTAACATTTTAGATTCTGAGCGAAGCGATAAATGTATTGATTTTACAATAATGTATATTTTTTTTTGTGTTTTTCATCACGTTTTGGGGTAATAAGTGCTTCGATTTTCTTTATCAGCATGTAATGTTTTCTTCTAAAATTAATTCAACCTACTGTACTATTAAAAATAAAATTAATTATTTTAATAGTAATAATATTATATAATACACTTAATTATGTAGACTGACGGACCATCTTCGCTCAGAATTGTTTTTCATATACAATATTTTTATATTATTGAATTCAAATTTAACACATCCATTAAAGTGACTTGTCGGCCTTTTTTTTATATTTTTAATATGAGTTAAAATTACTCAAATTATATAAAAAAAAAAAAATGAATGAATATGCAAATTAAATTTTTAAAAAGAAGGGAAGAAGGTAATTAATATGCTGTACAGTAGGTGTTGAGTATACTTCGTGAATCGTCATTGAAATGCTTGTTTGATTTGAATTTAATAATAAATCATCACACAAAAAAAACTCTTCTGAGCTAAAACCGTCTATCAGCCTATATTACTAAGTATAATTATAATATTATTGCTATTGAAGTAACCTATTTTACTATAAGTACCTACCTAATAGAGTAGGTTTAATTAATTTATACCTAAAACATTGCATTTGAAAATGTCATTATGGGCTTAAAATATAATAATTTAAATTTATTTTAAAAGTTTTAGGTACCCATGAATAATATTTCTGAATTACAATTTAATGAGTAATAACTAAAATCTTTATTTTTTATTTAAATATAAAATTTTGTCCAATGTTTATAAAAGAACTGTGTTAATATAATTTTTAGATATTTTGGTTATGAACTAGTTATGAATTTATGACAAACCTTTTAAATTTTTAATCCTATCTATAACAATTGAAGATTTTATAAATTTTTAATTGCAACATTATTTGAAAATCTTTTATAGTGATAAATTTGAAATTTTAATGCTTATAAAAAAAATCTCGCCTATATATGTTTAATATTTTTTAAATTACTATAATAACAATGTATTAGGAACCTTACATTAATTTTTCAAGCTTATTGACCAAGTAAAATATTTTTTTATTGATATAAACAACAAAATAACTATATATGTCAAATGTTTATAATTAGCTTAAATAGCGAAAAATATTTTGAAAATGTTATCATGTACAAAATATGGTAATTTAAATATTTGGTGTAAATTTAAATATCTACGATTTTTATTTTTAAGTTATAGTACGTTTTATCTGCAGCATCTAACAGTTTTGGGTAGGACTTCCCCTTTTCGTGGGTGTCGTTGTTGATCTTGTCGGGTTAGGTATGCATATGGTGTTGCAGGCACACTGATACGGTGTCATTACAGCTGTGATTGGTCTTCAAAAATGAGAAATGTCTGGTCCTGAAAAGGACATTTTTAGATAGTAAAGGTTGTATTTCATTACAAAATCTGTAAATAAACTACAGGAAACATCCAGTTACTAGATTTTGTGTGTTATGCAAAAATTTATGCAAGTCAGAAAGAAATGCGGATATGGCTCGCTTAAACTAACCATTAAATTTTTGAGCTCAGGACTTATTTACATAATATTTTGAATACTTAGAAAATGAATATTTCATGAACGTTTAAATATTTAAGCTACAAAAAAAAAAAATTTCCTTGAAAATAAATATAAATTTTTTTCACCTGATTTATTTTATATGTTGTATAGAGCTTTGATAGATTTTTAAGTTTTCTTTTTCCTGGTCATTTTTTAATTTTTTAGGTGTCTGTCCAAGCTGTTCATCTGTATAACAAAAATAAAAATGTATAAACAATTTTGAATGGTGATGATACAGAAAATGAATATTTCATAAACGTTTAAATATTTATACTACAAAAAAAAAAAGGACCCTTGAAAATAAATATAAATTTTTTTTATATGTTCTATACAACTTTGATAGATTTTTTAAGTTTTTTCCCTGGTAATTTTTAAAAATTTTAATGTATTTGTTCAAGCTGTTCGTCATTTTTTAATAAACATTATTATTTGTTATACATTGAAATGACTACGATTAAAAAAGGGCCATAAACTTTTCATACAAAGAGAAAACTCTGCTTACCCTCATAAGAATATATGAATCAACGATAGAATGCAAAACAATTGATATGAATTTAAATACATTAAAAGCAGTTTCCTGTACTTCTGTACTTATATTGGGTTGTATATCATTTAAGTCAATAGCTTATACAATGTTATGCAATACTGCAGTTAACACAACGACTGATTCAACTTTTGAACTTTTGACATACAGTAGAACCTCGATTATCTGAACCTCCGTTATACGAACCCTCTATTATCCGAACTATAATTGGCGTATCCCAACGTTCTGTTATACGAACATGAGAACTCGTATCCGGCCAGTTTATCGAATTTATCATAACTATCGCTTTTGGTTTATTATTAGTACATATTATGTACGTATTTTACGTGCGTCAATCATTAGTAGATGACCAAAACGCAGCGCGTGGTTTTAAAGTGTCTAAAGAAAGAGTAACAATTATGACATGTGCTAATGTTGCTGAGACCCATAAATTGTCATTACTACTCATAGGAAAATCAAAGAAACCACGGTGTTTCAAGAACATCAAAAGTTTACCGGTAACATATACAGCTCAAAAAAATGCCTGGACGGACTCTAAATTATTTCTTAATTGGTTTGAAAATGATTTCATAAAAAATGTAAAAAAATGGCGTCAGGATCATCACAAGACAGGTAAAGTGTTACTCCTACTAGACAATGCATCCACTCACCCATCCGCCGAAGTATTAACACATTCAACGCTGGCGACGCGTATACGCATCGTAACGATATTTTTGCATTTGGCCACTGACGCGTTTACGCGTCATATGCATTCTTTTCCAACGGGCTACTGACGCGTTTACGCGTCAATTTCTTATATACTTCAATGCCATTTAATTATTGTGGCTTTTATCGTAATTGTCTGAAATTTGAGGTGGCCATAGGGAAAAATCATCAAAACAAAACTTATGGTTGGTTTTGGAAATCGGTTATTTTTAGACTGGATTTTCCCTATAATCTTATTATCATTGTATGCACGTATATATACTAATTACGTAAATGTATATTTTTATTTATGTTATAATCAACATACAATATTATCTGTATTACGTGCTACTATTCAGTTTTCACTATCTATTATCGACAAACCAACAGTCTGTTTACGTTGTTCTTCGTCGCGCGTTTTCGGAACTCGTGGCGTTGTTTATGTTTCACAATTATTCGTACAAAATACTCTTTGGTTTTATGCATATAAATTTACATACAAAATAAAAATATCACGTAAAAAATTTCTAACAAATGCACTATCCAACAAACAGTTGTTGCAATTGTTGGATGTATTAGAAAACGAGAATTCTTCGAGTGAATCGGAAACAGATATCTGTGAAGATAGTTCAGAAATGTCATCAGAAGACAATGTACCGGTAAGTAATAAGCATTTTAGACCAGTAGTTACAAGGGATAAATGGTTCAATAACCCAAAACCATCCCAATCGATTATATTTTCTCAAAATTCCGGTTTGAAAGTTCAAACAGCAGGACATAAAGAAATCGATTATTTTAATTTGTTGGTATCTGATAGTTTTTATAATCTAGTTATTGATGAAACCAATTTGTATGTAGTAGAAATACTAAGTAAATCGTCAGTGCAGGCTCGTATTTCACATTGAAAAGATCTTACTGTTGATGAATTTAAAGTTTTTCTAGGCCTTCTTTTTCATACAGGCACTATTCGTTTAAATAAATTAGAAGATTATTGGAAAACTGATGATTTGTTCGATTTGCAATGTTTTCGTAAACATATGAGTAGAAATCGTTTCCTACTTATTCTCCGCGCATTATATTTCGGTTTACCCAATGAAAATCAAAATGACAGACTTTTTTAGAATTCAACCCATTTTAAATTATTTTAATAACAAAATGGATGATATTTACTACCCCGAAAAGAATTTATCAATCGATGAATCAATGATTTTATGGAGAGGTAGATTGATATTTCGTCAATATATTAAAGGTAAACGGCATAAATTCGGTATTAAGTTATATATGCTTATTGAATCAGCGGGTTTAAATTTAAGAATGTTTATTTATTGCGGTCAAAAACTCACAAAGATTTATCAACCTCAGGTTATCAGTCATACTGAGGACGTAGTTATGAGTCTAATGAAAGGAAAATTAAATAATGGCCATTCTTTATACATGGACAACTTTTACAACAGTGTAGATTTAGCTCATAAACTTTTGTTAAAACAAACCTATTGCACCGGTACATTACGAATGAATAGGAAAAATAATCCAAAGGAAGTAACCAGTAAAAATTGAAAACTGAAGAACTTATTTCAATATAT
>JACXSJ010002019.1:0-60044 GCA_014851325.1 Pentalonia nigronervosa | reverse complement strand
TGTTTAATGTTTTGATTATTTTAATCGAGTGAATATCTCGACTGTAATAATATTTCGATTATTTTAATCGAGTGAATATCTCGATTATAGTAATATCTCGATTACTAATTACTCGATTATCGAAATCATTCGATTATTCCCATCACTAATTATTTCTAAAATACTATAATTACTTGCAAACGCTAATCAAACATCTCAGCTGTCAATCTAACAGCTGAGCATGAATGATAACACATTATCAACATTATATTCCTTTTTATTTTTTAGCAATTAATGAATGATTGGTTTTTAAAAACAATGTAGGTAAACCTACTTACATTTCGATTAAATTTCCTTGAAGTTGGACTTCAAATATTAATTATTAATAGATTTTAATATTTTGAAATTTCTTATTTTAAAGTATTCAATGAATTAAAATGAGTGGTAATTCATTTGATTATAATTCACTTTCGTTTGGACGAATAACATCAATACCAGACAAATCAGATGTAAGATATAATTTGTTATTAGTTTTCTTAGTTTTTTATTAGCTATAGAACATACATGTTATTTATACAATTGAATGATTGTCATTAAAAAAACTAAATGTACATTTAGTTGTATTCTCATTACATAATATCTAACACCTGTATGTACAATTATGTTTTTTTTAAGTCATATAAACAGATTATATTTGGTACATATAACAGTATCTATATATTTTTAATAAAACTAATATAAATAATATAAATAAATAATGTTTATTTATATTTTATTAATTTTAGGTTTTAGAATGCCGTGTTTGTGAAGATATATTCACTCTTCAAGGAGACAAGGTTCCACGTTTACTGTATTGTGGACATACTATTTGTCATTCATGTTTGCTACGTTTGTACCAACGTTGTTCTTCAGTTCAATGTCCGTTCGACAGACAAACAACTCCTATAGGACCTTCAGGAGTTTGGGGTTTAAAAAAGAATTTTGCATTATTAGAACTGCTTGAACGCTTACAAAGAAACAATAAAGCAGAAATGAATATTAATTCATACTTAAATGCTGAAGCGATGGAAAAAGAAGAACAAGTAATATACTGTATACAAGAAGAAATATATTAACTTGAAATTTTTAATAATTTTTATATTTTTTATAATTCATAGTTACATATAATTTGTGATGAAAATGAAAATCATATAGCTGTTCTTTATTGCACTGTATGCTGTACAAATTTATGTTTTTATTGTTCTGAACAAACTCACAGTACACGGACATTAGCTAAACACCGCCGTGTTCCTTTATCAGAAAAACCTCAAGAAAAACCTCGATGCCCATTACATCCATCTCATGTGGCCGAGTTTACTTGTTTGCAAGATAGTTGCCATCAACCATCACCTCCCTTAATGTGTTTTGTGTGTAAAGATTATGGGACACATAAAAATCATAAGGTATTAAGATGATATCAAACCTGCATGTTTTGTCTCTGTCTTACAAACATACATCATAAAATTGCGTTGTTAGTATTAATGTTAGAATTTTTAAAGTATAATAAACAATAAAATATATATATGTATGTATAAAAGTGAAATGATCTAATATCAAATTTAAAGGCAAGAAAATTATCTAAAATACCCCAAATGCTTTTATTGATATTTTAATTTTAAAGTAATTTAACTTATAACTTAATAACACTGAAATATTACAATTTTAAAATACTTAAAATTTCTTAAGACTTATAAAAAATAAAAACGTGTGAGATATCACATGTAGTATTCCAATCTTTAAACTTGATAATTAGTCAATTCATTTTAATATTAAAGTTAACAATAAAAAATTGGTTCTTCTGAACACAATTTTGCTACGTTGTACATTTGTAAGATGGATATATAATATACAAGTTTGTATTTCTCTTAAAAAATGTACAATGTTTGATCAAATATTAATTATTATGCAAATATGTATACATATTTTAGCATACATTAGTAGAAACTGAAGCTGAGAATGTACGATCAAAAGTGAAAAGTGCTGGACCTCTGATGCGAAATTTAATGGAAGAAATGAATGACACAATTCAAAGATTAGGTAAGCATGACTAATATTAGTAACAAAAAGTTATCTAAATAAATTGTCTGTTCAAATTTTTAATCATATTACCTAATATACTTACGTTTAATTTAAATTATTTGTTATTAATATTATAAATAATCATATTTTTCAGATCAAGTAATGTTACGTTTAGAAGGTTTGGATTCAAATGGCTCAGTTGATGAAGAAAGTAATCCTGGTACATGTTCCTTGGCTCGGGCTAGAGTTCAGTTGTATTTCCAACATCTACGTGAAACACTTCAAGTACAAGAAGCTGCTGCCTTAAGTGCTGTTGATACACATGTAAGAGAAAGATTAGGGTCACTGAGAAGCTTACAAGAAGATTTAGCATCATCATTATCACAAGTGGCTGTCATATGTGTGCAATGTGAGCAAGCTGTTCGGCAGGATGATTTCCGTGTCATATCTGCTAGTGCAGATATTAATCAAGCTCTAAATGTTATTGAAAAACATAAACAGATGTTTACTGAACTTGGTCCAGAACAATTACAACCGGACCCTAGTATACCTATAACTTTTACAAAAGTGAGTACTTTATCATTTACAGTTTGTAATTTAATTAATTATTTAATTGCTGTAGGATAATAGAGTACATATTGGACCAAAAATGGAAATTCGTGTCGTCACTTTAGGATTAGACGGAGCAGGAAAAACTAGTGTACTTTTCAAATTGAAACAAAATGAATTTATGACTATGATTCCCACCCTTGGATTTAATGTAGAAACGGTTGATTATAAAAACATGAAGTTTACAATATGGGATGTTGGCGGGCAGCCAAAATTGAGACCATTGTGGAAGCATTACTATCTCAATACACAGGTTTGGTTTATTAAAATAATATTATATTTTTAAGTTATCATATGGTTATATTATAATAAATAAACATTAAAAACAATACTATCAAAAATGACTTGTATTATTTAAGTGTAAAATATACATTATACATTGACTCTAGAGTATGTTCTAATATCAATTGATGTGATATTTAGGCAGTTGTTTTTGTGATTGACTCCAGTGACCAACAGAGACTATTAGAATCATCTAATGAATTATCTAAACTGATGACAGAAAAAGAATTGAAAGATGCTGCATTGTTAATTTTAGCCAACAAACAAGTATGATATAATTTTTCTTCTAATTAATTTATTAATTATTGTAAAATGATTAATTTCTTCTTTGTATTTCTAAGGATATTCAAGGATGTGTGACAATTGAAACCATTACTGAATTATTTGGTTTGTATAAACTGTGCTGTGGGCGTAGTTGGCATATACAAGCTTGTGATGCACAGAGTGGTGCTGGTCTTCATGATGGACTTGATTGGCTTGCTAGGCAACTGGTTGCTTCTGGTGTCCATGATCTCAACTAATATAATTTTTAAAGAACATGTTTTCGAAGTTCATATGGTTTGTTTTAAATTACATACAACTATTTATTCTCCTTAGTTTTTAATACAAGTATTTATATTATATATGAAAAATATGTTTTACTTTTTGTTGAAATGGCCATACATTTCAATTTGTATTGTTATTTTGTCTTTCCATCAATTTGAGAATGTCGTGCTGAAATTTTTTTAAAATATTCAATCACATATTATTATTTTATACTATCGCCATGTAAGTTGAATGCTATTTGAAACCAGAAAACTACTTACTGTATACTTAATATAAGAAAGAAAAGTATCATACATAATAGAAACCATGTTTATAAAAAGAAGTCTGTATTTTGAGTCCAAAAACTTGAAATTAATGTATTGTGTTGGGATAAAAACACCACAGTCGACCTAAAAATATCCAGTAATAATTAAATTGATGTACACTTATAGAAATTTAAGAAAGATATTTTATTTTAGTTTTAATTTATTAATTATTGAAATAAAAAATAAATCATTAATTTTTAATAATAAATTTCTAAAAGTTTTAATTATTAATAGTCGGTTAATTAATATTTGACTTCTTTGTTTTGTAAAAAAAAATTGTTGGCACTTATTTTTACTGCGAGACTACAATGTTAACAACTATTTTAGTACCATATTTGAATGTTAGCCAAATAGGTAGTGCAACTAAATAATTAACACAAAAAACATATACATTTCTAAATAAATCATATATATAACGTAATATTTATAGTTATTTATAATCAACAATATTATGTTATGCATATGTTTGTTTATATTTTATAGAAAATAAAATTTTAAATTTAAATGTATTATAATTTATATTATAGATAATGCTAACAAAATCGATCTTCAAACATCTTGTGCAAAATAAAATATTATTTCCACATTTTTCCTATAGGTAGTTTAATCTATTATCAATATTTATTATTATTGATTATTAATTAAAACCTCTCAAGTACATGTTGTGATTTGAAACCAATTTAGAGGATTTAGTGAATCCAAATTTATATTTACTGTATTCATACAGAGTGTTACTTAGACACCCATTGTCGACCATTTCAGCTTACCAGAAATATCATTGCCCATTTATCTCCAAACTCTTCATTGATTTTGGACAAAGTTTTGTGTTCCAAGAAACCCAACCCATAGATGAACATGACAATGATGAGTGGTGTGCACACCGTTTGGTCAATGAATATCTTTTTAGCTATTGTGAGCGCGTCCCTGGTTGGATATCGCTTGTCCAGCGACCGGTAAAAGATATGTTGTACAGATCCCAGAATGCTGCCTATCGCGGCAATTCGCACTAAATACGTCCGGGAGCACATAAACACAAACAGTACACTCATTAAGAAACTACAAGACACCTAACGATAAAATTCGTCATCGGCACATCAAAGAGGGGAGGGGAGAGCTTATCCTTCCAACGTAGATTTAGCCTTCCTACAACATTTTTACAATTTTAAAGGATTGCTAAAAAATCACTTTTATAAAATTACATTCGGGAAAAATATGCCCGGAACCCACTCCTTGCCGCTAAAAAAAAATTATGCGTAATGCAGATTATCCTTATACTTGTATAATTTAATGAAATAACTAAGATTGGGATTTTGATACACTTTGTTTTTAGTTACGTGATGCTCATTTTTATAACATATACGTTTCATGTATTTTTGAGTCGGAATATAAAGTTTTTATTTTGTATTTGGCATTTTTTAACAATTTTAAATTTTAAGGTCATTTTCTTCATTTTTTAGAGCATTTTATGATTTTTGGAGTTTTTGAATTTTAAATTATATTTTAAGATTTTTACACGGTTTTTATATAAATTTAACAAATTATAAAGTAGGTTCTTATATTATATTATTAAAAATAATTGTTTTTTTTCAAATTAAAGAAGCTCAAAATGATTAATTCTGTCTGTAAAACCCTTTTACAGTTCTTTAAAATTTATAATATAATAATTTATCAATTATCATTTATATCAAAGTTATTAAGCAAAAATAAAAAAAAAATGTTAGTGTATTTTTTATTGTATTATTTAGAAGTTTTAGGATAAAAACATATTTTTGGGAGGCATTTAAGTCTCAGCATTACTATATTAATTTTTTAAGTAAATGAGTAACATTTATTAAGCCATATCTTCGGTAAAAAAAATGCTGTTGAAACATTGAATCATTTTTATAATTGATACATATTTCTTAAATTACTCATTTATTTATTTAATTTAACTAGTACCTTTAGTCCGTTGCACAGAGCCAACTATTGTATGCAGCACCGGTATGGGCTTCAGCACTAGTTTTTGAAAAAAACGTAAAAACTCTATTGTGCCCGCAAAGGAAAATGGCTATCCGAATAGCGTGCGCGTACAGGACGGTGTCAACATACGCCATAATGGTAGTGGCAGGGATGCTACCCCTGCATCTAATGGTGGCTTAAAGATGCGCAATACACGCAGCAAAGAAGTCGGGTTCACATCCCCCTAACAAGAATGAGTTGAGAGAAGACGCAACGAACAAATGGCAGAGCGAATGGCGGAATTCTGCTACAGGAGGATGAACTAAGAGGTTAATTCCAGACTTGCGACCATGGGTATCAAGATCGTTCGGGGCAGTGAACTACCACATCTCGCAATTCCTGACCGGGCATGGGTGTTTTGGAGAGTACTTATGGAGGTTTAAGAGGCGCGATGTGTCAGTATGCCATAACTGTATGGCTCCAGTGGATGACGCCGAACATGCGTTATTCTTATGTGATCGCTGGTGGAGGTTACGAAGAAAATTAGAGGTGATAACGGGCGCGGAATTCTCTCCTGAAACGGTGGTGAAGTTAATGCTGGAAAACCAGGAGAAATGGGATGCAGTGTGTGGATTTGTAATCAATGTCATGAAAACAAGAGAGGAAGAGGAACGGCAACGCCAGCGGGATCCGGCGAACAACGAATAAATTAAAATCTAGTTAAGTTATTTTGTTGTGGCCCGAAGGGCGATTTGAGGGGATAGAGCCCCTCTGTAGTTTGTGAATAACTTATTGTGAAGACCAGTGAGTGGGAGATTGGCCCACCACTGTCCACTGTGTCATGTAGCCTGTTTTTTTTTAATAAACGGCTGTCGGCTACTTTAGGGTAGGATTACTGAGAGGCATAGTTCCCCCAAGTGTTTATGGATAGCATATGCAAAAAAAAAAAAAATTAACTAGTACCTACCTATTTTACGTTTATCTATGTATATTTGCAGACAATACTGACAATGTATAATAATATATATAATGTATTTATGCAAATTGCAGTTCTACCTATATTACATAGGACATAACTTAGTTTTTTTAATAATTTTATCTATCTACTAATGGTTTTGTTCATACTACAGCCTACAGGGCTTTTTTCACCTTGAAGCTTAGATTCGTTTGAAATAGTTACCAAATATCAATTATTATTTTGCTAGCCCTCCCACCTCCCAATATTATTGATCATATAGTTGCCGATCGAATGTTTAGGTACTTGCCGGTTCTCGACCAGTCGTAACCCTCGGATAACCCGTGATAACGTTCCACATTCTGTTGCGCGATGTCACCAATACACATTAACGCGGAGCCGCTGAACGCGTTGATGATAAAGTGATATTTGTCGAACACGTACACCGCTGTCCGAGTCATTGCCCCGAACATTTTTCTCCCTGTAGACATAATATGTTATGAATATAATATTAGTTTACAAATTTATATAATAATTTATACTGGGACGTGTGTCCGGCTGAAATAACGAATGTACATAAAATGAAAAATGTTCCGATCTGCGCGCGAATTTGGGTTTATCGGCGACTGATAAAATAATATTTACTGCAGTAGTACAGTACAAGGTTTATTATTTTAAAGTATTTTTTCATTTTTTATGAACATTGTCTAACAATCTTGGCTAAATGCCGGCCGTTTTGAATAATAAAATGGTAAATACCGTGTAGGTAGGCGTCTACCTTTATAATGAAATCGACATGTTGTTCTACAATAATAATATGTTATGTACTTATATATGTGTTTGACCACAGCTTATGATTTCTCGAGTATATATAGCTGCGATTGTAGCCAATGCAAAATAAAATGTGAACATACGTCTAATTTTAAAACGTACAATTTATTTTGTTCGTTAATCATTATGATTAGATATTAATTATTTTTCTATAGGGCGTAATATCCTATAGATAATAGATATACATGTACCAAATTTAATAAAAGTATTGTAGATATATTGTATATACAATTTTTCGCATTTGTCTTGTGTAATTTGGAGTTTATTTTCAAATTGATAAATTTGTTGTAATAAGTTATGCTCAGCCAATATCAATACAACAGTCAACTATTATAATCATACTTACACTACGTACTTATCTAAAAAAGTTTAAACAATTTTGGGAGGGAGTTCTAGAGAGTTGGAAACTAATATTTTAGTACTAATGTACAGACGTATACAGTATTCAATACTTAAGATTTGGTATGTAACGGAACAATAGAATTTCGAGTAAGAGTGCTAATGATTTTTTAAATACTATATATATTATATTTCACGCCTAAGGTTCCCCAAAGTAAAATGTACTCATTAATTGAGACGTACATATACATGTATTTTTTCTCCAATTGTTGTAATATTTATTTTATTAACAACCTAGTGTGAAATCAATTCAAATCAAACATTTAAAAAATAAATACAATATAATATTATATATATATATATATATATTGTTTCATAATATAGTGTCGGCAATCGTCTACTCAGTTACTCCTAGATATAATAAAGGTCATAAATCAATAATAATAATGTATACACTATAGACTATATGTATAGGTACATATAAACGTCATAATATATTTTTGATTATAGATTTACAATGACATAGGTAATCTTTTATACATTTTGTTTACTTGTCATTAGTTACTTAATACTTAATGTTTATAATATTATGTATAGGTAGTCGATAGGTATGAGGTATCTGGCATGCACAGCTGGTGTCTATAGGCTTATTGCTGTATGTACGCTCCCGTCAAAATGAAAAAGTTCCCAGCTATCATTGATTTTATGCAGTTATATAAATATATAATTAATCAATAAAATAGTTGACAATATTTGCTTTTTAAACTCCTATAGTCCTATATTTATCTAATCTAAAAAACTTTCTTTTCATATAGTTATATCAACTTATATACTGCTGCCTATTTATTATTTTTAAACATCTTATACCTTACCTCATAAATAGCTGTATTACTATTGATTACTTACATGATTATACAATTATTAAATATTGCTTGAGTAGTTAAGTACCTATTTACAATCAATAATATTACCTACGTGGGACCGCATGTATGCGCGTAATACCTATTACTTTATTTCTTATTTTAAAAAAAAAAATCTAGCTTATTAGTTATTTTACTTGCATTTTTTTTAGATAGTCACAAAGGTTAGGTTAAGACGTTAAAACATATAGTGTATATACTGTAGACCTAATGTTATAATAGAGTCTGCGATTATTTAAGAATTAAAAAGCACTATTCCATGTGAAATTACTAGCTTATATCGATAGGATATTGCCTAAAATTTAAAATCATTGGTTATCAATTTTTTTTTTGGCTGAAATGTCCTTTAGTGAAAACGGGAATCGTACCTTTCTTATTCTTGGCGGAAAAGAGTTGTGGCTGAAACAGACAATATAATTTTAATGAAAATGGGTAACACTCCTAAAATGTTGTTATTTTTGATCTGCAAATAGTATTATATAATACATTAACACTGCATTTTGTACCCTATAATATTTGGTATAAAGGCAAATACTACATGTACCTATATTATATATAAATTTAAGTAAAAGTAGTTTCAAATAGCCAATAGGTAAATGTTAAATTCTAAATAATCTACTGTAAACATTGACACCTTGTTATTCATCTACGTGTTCTATAAAATTAATACTAAACTTTCGTTATATTATTATTGTTTTAAATAAACGCATTATTCAATGGTTTATTTTATTAAATAATTTACGTTTTTGTAGATGATATCATAGATATTAGTTTATCAATGTAATTATATACGTATGTGTGAATGCAATATATGTATTAGGAAGAAATAACGATACTAGTAAAAAAAAGGTAAATACGCGTTATGTAATGATGTAATAATATGGCCCATATAAGTACTTATATATTATGCAGTGGCGTGCAGTGGTTAAACTAATTTTCAACAAAAGTATAACATATAATATATATAAATAAAATATTATTGTTATTAAATTATTTAAGTCAATATATTATATACCGGCATACAGTATAAGACGCTGTAAATAGGTGCGTGGTACAAATAATTTAAAATTAAGATAAATATTTTGAAAATTTGCTTATAGAATATAATAATATTGGTACGCGTAATGGTGAAAAGTTTTAAAACTCTACGATTTATGCTTTTCCAAAAGATGATGACGAGTACAACAATTGAAAAAATAAATTAATAAAATATGCATCATCATTGTAAAACTGCAATACATTATATGCAATACATTGTTATACATTTATCGCTCCAAATTTAAAATTAAACTTAAGTATCAATAATGTTTGCAATACAATGAGGATTTGCTTCGATTAAAAATAAGTCACTATATACCATATTAAACCAGTTGTTAAGTGCGTAAAATTAAAATCCAATCATTTGTTGTTGTATAAGTGTTGTCACTGGTCAATAAAGTTGCACTCTGCCATTCTGCTGTTACACATACAGTTGTACAGTAAATGCTAAATACTTATTTTATAATATATATTTAATATTATATTATTTATAGTTTCTATAATAGTACCTATGTAGTAAAAACTAAAATGTATAGTATCATAATATATGTCATATAATACGTTTATTATGGCTTCATCCATACCTATATATATATATATTACCTATCTAAGGTCATATAATACGGTGTTAACATACACGAATATTTAATTAATAATATATTATTTATATATGCATGTATGATAAAATTAAATGATATAAATCTGTTATTTTGTAGTAGCCTGTAGGACGTGACCACGTATAGCACTATAGCCACGTAGGTACACAATACGCATTAGCCGCGAAGTTTGATAAACTTATATATTTGGAGGGGCTGAAGTGCCGACTCTATTTTCTCATTAGCATTATTATTTAAATGAATAAAATATAACCTATAGAAAAATAATTTAAATTAACTGGCTTAAGTATAATATTTCCATAGATTATAATATGTTATTGTAAGGTTTGGTTATTGTTTATTTTTCATAAATAGTATATACAACATCAGTTATGATCTAGGGTTATAATTTTACATTTGGAAAGAATTAGCCTCAAACCACCAAGCTTCGTCAATGGCTACATATCAATTATAGCTGTATGCATATATATGATATGTATATAGCTGGGATAATAAGGAAAGAAACTTAGATATTATAAATGGTAATACGATAATGGACAAATCGAGAGCTCGAATAATATTGTTTGTTTTTATTCTTTTATTTTAGCAATTTTAATTGGACGAATATTTAAATTATTAATATTTTTATTTTATATCACAAAAAAATTAATTTTTTGTGTATGAGTATGAGATAAGTGTATACATTTTTTGAAATTGTCTGTAACTATGTATACATAACCTATGTTAAAGCTTCACAATACAAATAAGTTATCACTATTATCAGCTGTAGAAAATCGGTGTGCTCATATATGTATATTTATTAATTACCTATTATATTAATATTTTATAAATCTTGAAAAATTACTATATATTTATTTTGTATTTCCCGATTTGCGAGTTATAAAAAAGAAAACTTTAGTACTGTACACTTAAAAAATTCTATAAATATAAAATACAATTTCATATATTGATTATTGCAGAATCGTTTGGTCATGAAATACATTTTTGTATAAACTAGATATTTTTTCACCAAACAATAAAAAAAAATGCAAAACCATGAATGAATTATAGGTACTAATTATTACTTGTAGGTACAATTTATAGAAAATATAATGATCTAAACATAGAATTTTTATAATTTTTATTTGTTTAATACTGAACAATGGACATTAATCTATATAGGGTATTGCCATAACTCATAAATCCCGAATTAGACGAGACTACCTGCAGTTTTCAATATAGCTTCCCGGTGTCCCGATAAAGAGTTTCGGGATGGCAAACTGTTCCAGAATTAAACTGTATTAATTATAAATTACTATGTTAATATTTTGTCTTTTATTAAACATTTCTAGTGGAAAAACAATATTGTTTTAATAAATGATAAAATAAACAAATTACTTGATGACCGACGACTTTTAAAATTATTTTTCCTGCTTGGTGACAATCACGCAGCTATAGAAACTATAGACAGTTACATAGTATCTATATCCGTGGTCACGATCATTATCTATATTAAAAAATACTTTCATTGTTTTCCCGTTTCAGTGTTCCACATTTCCACAACGACAATTTTTTATTGCTAATTAATAATTGTGTTGGTCAATTTGTAACATTAATTTAATTTTTACTTTAAAATTGTGTATTATAGAGACGTATAATATGGCAATCCTAAATTAATCTCCTAAAAAGAAGGTGGAGTTTCATAAGTGTCCCGGCCTCTGAGGTTCTTAAAATTCTAAACATAGCCTTGAGGTAGGTACATTAAAGAACTTGTAAAAAAGTATTGATTGATATTAATTTAATGAATCTCACAACATTTGCGCTTCAAAGTAGTTCAGAAATCTTGGAATATTTACCAGAAATATCATTAGTCAATAAGCTGTGGATCAAGTTTCAATAATAAGGAACTTAAATTATAACTTTCATTTTCTATTCTACACACAATTTTATCAATATGGTTTATAATAATAAATCATTGTATATCTGTAGGTTTATAATAACGTAAAACCAAGAGAATACAAAAATCTTGTAAGTTGCGTTAAAAATTAAAACTTATATAGATGATTACCCACAATTATAAATGCTGTAGAATATTATCAGATATAGACAAATATTAAAATTACAC
The DNA here is from genome assembly GCA_014851325.1 of Pentalonia nigronervosa. Lineage (NCBI taxonomy): Eukaryota > Metazoa > Arthropoda > Insecta > Hemiptera > Aphididae > Pentalonia > Pentalonia nigronervosa. The sequence goes on along the minus strand of JACXSJ010002019.1, from coordinate 47,523 downwards.
TATTACCTTTCTCCAGATGTTCAGAGGTGTTCTTGAGGTTATGTATATTCGAGAGTTTGATCAAATACACTGTACAATAAATTTTTATGTAAAAAATATATATAATGTAATATTTATGTGTTTTATATACGTTGCAGAGAACGGGTTGTTGCTGTGGTGGTTTGTGCGCATGCACTAAAAAGCGGAAGATGGCTTAGATGATAGGCTCAGCTTTTTCAACGACTATCTTTGTTTTGGACATTAGAGATCCCTTTTTCGGCCGACCATTCTCTTTGACGGAATGTATGAAGACCTTACGCTATTATGAAAACGAGTTGACCTCCAGATGGGTGACCGCATACGTCAATGTTGTACATATTTTATATTGGAGATGACCGTTCACTGCGAGCGACAAATGGGCTGTTATATTTATTACCTGTATTTAAGTTTACTTATTACAATGATGCGTGAGCATAATATTACAGTTGTAAATATTTACATTTGATCACAAGAAAAGTTGAAAAGAAAATAAAATCGTGTACTCGAAATATATACTATATGTCTAATATTATATATATATATATTATATAGTATACACAATGCATAGATTTATATAGGTACACATACGATCGAGTGGGATAATACACGAATAATTTATCAATAATTAATAGCGTGAATGCTTAGTATAAATTAAAGATGAACCCTCGAATGTACGGATTTTATATATTATTTAAAATAAAACGTATTCAAATTTTGGCGGCACTCGTCGTCAGAGGCGGCGGCCGCCGCATTCGTGTCGCATTTATATTTTAGGTTATTTGCGGCGTCGGCGGTCGACCGTCACGGCGTGTTGTGCGCCGGTTGGCTGTACGACCGGACCAATCGTCGGTGTCCATCTGTCTTGACTTCAAATATCCGAAGTGCAATATCCCGGTTGCCCGCCGTCGTCGTCACCACTCTGTAGTGCCCGCGTACTCATCGCATTGCACTTCGATATCCTGAAACGCGCTCGTTGTTGGCGGTCTCGTCTACATTTCTTTGGTCATCGACGTCGCATCATCAATTTCCGACAACGTCGGCAGAAGATTTGCGCCCGATAAGTATATATATATACATATATATATATTTTATTTAATATATACTATAATATCCGTGCAACATGAGAGCACCATCAAAGTTGTCGCTTTCCGCACTTTTATGTCTGGCTACCGCCCTAGCCGTCAGCGCGGAAATCTACTTCGAAGAGAACTTCCCCGATGGTATGTATTATTGTTATTTTGGCCAGTGTATGACTAAACCGTCGACAACGACAGTATTTATTTGATGTTATTATCGTTCCACAGATTCGTTTGAGAGCGAATGGACGTACTCGGAACATCCTGGCAAAGAGTTCGGAAAATTTGTTCATAGCTCGGGCGCTTTCTATAACGATGCCGAGGCTGACAAGGGTATACAGACGTCGCAGGACGCACGGTTTTATGCTTTGTCCAAGAAATTTGCGCCGTTCAGCAATGAAGGCAAAAACTTAGTCATCCAGTACACAGTCAAACACGAGCAGAATATTGATTGCGGTGGTGGATATGTGAAACTGTTCAACTGTGATTTGGAACCAAAAAAAATGCACGGTGAAACGCCATACGAAATTATGTTTGGTAAATATATTTTATTAGTTTTTTCATTGGTTGTATAACCTAACAGCACAGTTCAAAACTGTTGTAAATCCATGATTCATACGTATGTGATAATTGAATATTACCATTAAAAAAAAGTAAATTTTTAAATAGTTACACAATACAAACCTACTTTGGTATTTATTAAGTACCTGATAATAATAGTAAATAATATGAAAAAAAAATGTGTACCTATGTTTTATTCGTTATATAAAAAGGAATTTTGTATAGAAAATAGAAACATTAAATGCCTTTTTTAATATAACACTAGAAAGATACCGATTGTTTGAATTTATATTAAATCGACTTTTAATAATTTTATTTATATTCTAAAAAACTAAGATCATTATGATAATTAATAAATTAAATATAATATGGTAAATTAAGTTTATTAAAGTGGTTAAAATTATATTTTAACGATTTATGTACCCATATTTAACAAGACTAATTAAATCTATAACCATTAAATTATACTTAAATTTCTTTTGAGTCATTAATATTAACTATATTCTAGAAAACCATGTGGATAGTACTTACTACTATTTAAGTTTAATTTAAAAGTCATTTTTAATGTATTTTTAAGTATTTGTATATTTATTAGTAGTTATACTAGTCAACATTTACTACTTTTTTTTTACATTAAATTGAAATATTAGACCAGGTTTATTCAAAATTAACATTTTATATGCATTTGTACTTTATGAGTTTCTGTGTTCTTTTATGATAGTGATATAGATTGGAGAAAGTTGCTTGTATCATAATGAAAGTAGTATTTGAAATAGAAAAATGAATGAAAGTATAAAATTTATTGAAATTAAGATTACTAACAGATTTATTTTGTTCCAAAATTAGTAAAATAAAATGTTTAATTGATCTACTTAGATAAGTGACATGTGTACATATGTGAACAAAAACAAAAAGTGGTTATTTAATATTAAATATTTTTTGATTTGTAGATATTGTTTTTAGATAATTTGTTTGTTTAAACAAACTGTCAACAATATCTTTTTTATTTCCTCTTGTCACTAATGAGTAAACATAATTTTTTTATTCGTGGTTTGTTATTTAATTGATTTCTGTCAATTAATTGTTGGAACTTACCCATTGTGTTTACAGCATACAATAATTAGAATTTTAATTCAAATATATTTTACCAATAATTTTTTTTTTAAAAATTTTAAATAAATTAGATTGTTCTTACTTTTATGACATGTATTATAACATTTTATCACCTTTTTTATTATAGAAATAGGAAAATAAATTATGATATTAAGGTAAGATAAAATATTGAGTTTGTATTAATAATTATTTTATTTAGTTTATTGTACTGCAAAGGTTTTATATAGGAGAAACTCTTTGTAATGCAATTGAAGAGTAATCATTGAATTAATTACTGTTTTATTTGATAGGCAACATTATATAATATAATGTTTATACATTTCTGTTGACTACAACTCTTTTGGTTTTGTTAACCTAAATTATATTTAATTTTGTCATTAAGTATAATCAATTGATTCTGCATTAAGTGATACAATATTTTTTGGCAATTATTTAATTCTTCTATATATTAAAATGATTTAACACCCCATTTCAATTTGGAGTAAATATTGATGATTTAGTACAGTTGGATTTACATTTAAGTGACATTTTAATAGGTAAGGGTGTTTATTGCTTTAAAATCAAAATTCATTATAAACAATTATGCTATGTAATGTTAAAACTGAATCACTTATATAGGCGTTTAAAATGACTCATAGATTGATGATCATAATTATTTTCAACTATTCTGCATATTAAGTAATAGACATTATTTTAATATCTTAAATATTACTATTTCAGTTTTGGAATATTTTTAAGTATATAATGATAAGTTTCTATTAAGTGTTACACATACATTTTCTGAAAATAATCTAAAGTAATGTTTTTAAAGTCACTAAATTAAATTAAATACTTCATACCTTGATAACTATTTCTCAAAGATAATTATTTTTATCTATTTGTTGAAATATTATATATTGTATAAGTACTTTTTTATATTGAGTAATTAAATTTATTGAGTACCTACCTATTTCTAGAAAAATAACAGTATGAGTATATAATAATGAATAAAATGAAGAGTTAAATATAGTTCATAAGTAGTAAGTACATAATATATGGTAAACATCTGTTTTTAATTGTTAAATAGTTTTTCTGATTAAGATGCTGTGTCCCTAAATAAAAATCATCATTTATAGGTATAATATATTTTTATGTTCAATTTTTCCCATTTTACCTATTCAATTTTTTCATCGTTTCTTTTAAAATTATATAATATAAAATATTATGTGTTTGTTTTTAATTTTATTTCTGTAACTTTCATTTTTTAAATAAAAGTTTTGTTTAATTCTAGGACCTGATATTTGTGGACCTGGTACAAAGAAAGTGCATGTTATCTTCAGCTACAATGGCAAAAACGTATTGATTAATAAAGATATTCGCTGTCGCGATGATGTCTACACTCATGTTTACACACTTATTGTTAAGCCTGATAATACTTATGAGGTATTAATTGACAATGAAAAAGTAGAATCTGGTGAATTAGAAGCCGATTGGGACTTTTTGCCACCCAAGAAAATCAAGGATCCTGAAGCTAAGAAACCTGAAGATTGGGACGAGAAAGCTACTATTGATGACCCTAATGATGAGAAACCAGAAGATTGGGATAAGCCAGAACACATTCCTGATCCAGCTGCCACTAAACCAGAAGATTGGGACGATGAAATGGATGGTGAATGGGAACCAGCAATGATTGATAATCCAGATTTCAAGGGTGAATGGAAACCAAAACAGATTGATAATCCTAATTACAAGGTATGAATAAATTAATATTGTATTCTATTTAAATTTTTTTTTAAGTTAAAAATACTATAAAAATTTAGTTTTAAATTAAATGAACCTCATTTTAAAATATCTATGATATTTAAAGGGAATATGGATACACCCAGAAATTGACAACCCAGAATACAAACAAGATGATAAACTATACGCAAGAAAAGAAATTTGTGCTCTTGGTTTTGACTTGTGGCAAGTAAAATCTGGTACTATTTTTAACAATGTTTTGATCACAGATGACATTGAACTAGCTAAAGAGAAAGCAGATTCCATCTGGAAATCAAGATATGTAAGTAAAATCGTTATATTTAATGTTAATTGTAATTTTAAAATTATGTCTATTTTTTAAGGAGGGCGAAAAGAAGATGAAGGAAGCACTTGATGAAGAAGAAAGAAAGAAAGAAGAACAAGAAGCAAAGAAATCTGATGATGCCCAACCTGATGAGGAGGATGAAGAAGAAGATGAAGATCTTGCATCCAAATCTGAAGAAGCCCACGATGAATTGTAAAAAAAGACTGTGTATGTCATTGTTTAAGTTGATATATGATTATTATTTTACTGTATTATTTATTTTAAATTTTATCCGACCAGTTTAGGACTGCCACATATTATTTTTCGTTGAGCACTCACTCACTCACACCTATATTTTTTTTTTTTACATAGTGTGCGACTAATGTTAATTTATTTCTCTAACTCTTTTATATCTTCTATGGAACCCATTGTTAATTTACAATAATTCAAATCATGTGAAAAATTTTAAAATGATTTTGGCCGTCTTTATACTTGTAATATTGATGTTTGTATACATATGTTTGTTTACATATTTTATAATTAACTCTTTAGGTAAATTCATCCTACTTAAAACATTTTTTTTTCTTAAGGTCAAATATGTTTAAATTATCTTCTTATTCTATATATTTATTTGTCAACAACATCAAATATTTATGGCTTGTACATTTGTAGTACTACAGTAACAGAAGAAAACCACACTACTTAAGGTTTATACTATTTTATAAAAAAAATTTGTGTATAAAATAAAAATTGAATAGGATAAAAAATAAAGTTTTAAGAATGTCTTTATTTGTTTTCTCTTTAATCTAATCCCTTACAAATGGGGTGTGTACATATTATTTTGTATGGTCGCAATGAAATTATATAATATAATCGTGTATAATATTGTGTTTTTTATTTCTATTTTCCATGTTTGAATATAGGTACTGAAAACATTAATTTCCAGTGTAAAAATGTTTTATTATTTCAGTAGGAGATGCATTAATTATTATTTTAAACTAGACTTTTTATTTCTCACTATAAAGTTTTATAAAACAATTGCATATTTTGTGTTATTTATAATTTGGTCTACGTATTGTATTCTAAAAAATCTCTAGATATGTTTGTTGCTATAAAAGTTATCCTTTATTATGGTTGAATGGCAAATATATTTCACAGCAGTAAATCATTGACAATGGTTTTTGTGATCATATCTTAATTTCCGATTCCAAGCATAGATACTGGATCGAATGTGGTATTCTTAAGCCGGGTATACACTTGCAACATTCGTACGCAACCGTAATTCCATTCCATAAGTTATCGGTAAATGTTGATCACATCAAAAGATGTGTTACATACGAATGTTGCAAGTGTATACTTGGCTTTAGATGTTACTGTATCACTTGGTACATGGTAGTTATTGTTCGGTCGTTGATGGGTTGATTGATAACAGATATTAGGTCGTTTCGTCAACCACAATCATGTTTCATGCAAATTAAAAATAATATTTATATAGCTGAGTGAAAAAATATATTTAGAGTCTCATGCTATTGTCTTTGATCTTGTTCGGGAAAACTCACGGCTGGAATTGGAGTCTAATTGGACAACGACATTTGCTGGCTTGCCATTGGAGTGGCACATCGAAGATGACTCGTCAGTCATCCGGTCCTTTCTATCAATTATCGAAAAACCATCTGTCGCGTTTATCTTTACCCGTTCACGTCGTCTTACACACATGTAAATCATCAAAGTTTCTAAATGTCGTCGTGCATTATGCGCACACAATTTGTCTAAGAAACAACAGTAAATTTTATCTATATTATATTTAAAGACCAATGGACATGACCTCCACATTGATCTTCCTTTCGCAGCGGCTACTGACGTCTTGACGATGTAAGGAAAATTTCACGCAGTTGAATTTCGCAAAAAGTAATGATATATTTAAATTTTTACATGAAACATGAATACTTGTTACACAATTATAGTTACCTACCTTTTATTTGGTCTTCGGTAATATACACGACATGAGAATATGAAATTCTGTTTTACAATATACGCGACGAGACAAATGTATGCGACATTATGATTGAACTTATTAAAGTAGTCATTTTAAAAATTAAGTATTATATTAATGTTGAGCAATGAACATTACAAAAAAAATAAAATGACGAAATGCACCTACCTTACTTGGGTTACTTAATCTCAGTAATGTAGCTCAATTGCCTATACGCTACGCCGTCATACGACAACGATAGATTTTGTTCGCCTAGTTTTAAGATTTTAGCAGGCACAAATACCTGAATCTGGGTAACTTGTGACATTTCAAAATTACCAATTTGAGTGCCAAAAGCCATGTGATCGCTTTAAAGCAAAGTCGCTATCCACGAGCCAAGACCTGGTGGTCCGGAGCGATGTGGATTTGTAATATATTTAAAAACGAGGGGAACAATAGTATCTAATAATTATCATAACAGTAATAAAACTCAAGACACGCTATTGGGTATGAAAAAAATGAATTTATTGTTTAATTTAATTTAGTGCTGGGAAAATCAAACCGGCATAAAACTCGGACAAAGAATAAAAAAAAAAGACAATAAACGTAGATATATAAATATAAAAAAAAACCACCAATGGCTCCACTGGACGGTTACCGGGAATCCGTCAAGTGTAATAATAATAATAATAATTCAAACAAAAAAATCAGATTGACATACCGGCCAGATATATTAGTTAACTATGTACCGAGTGCACCATATGCCAGGACGATTTTGTCCCAATGGAACGAAACCTAGCCGTAGACGCGATTTGTGGTGCCTTACTCCATCATACTCGCGGACAAACGGACTTGGGGGAAGAAAAAGAAAAAACGTTCTTACCGGCCGCTAAAGGAAAAACAAGTGCATATTTAGTATGTAAAATATATTAACATAGTCGTCGCGAATCGGAGAATAATGGGCGACGGTTGTCGTCTCAGTTTATGGTTTCTTCAACGATAATGACAGCAGTGGCGATATTGTGGGCGCGCGACAACGTATATTATACATAATTATAATTATAGTTGGTAATAAAATAATAAAATCATCCATTTACATCATGCGTCACAGACTTTAACCACTTATCAGCCCTGAATAATGAAATACTAAAATAGGCATCTGTTGATATTAAATTGTTTTGCAAGCAACGCAAACAGTGTAAAAAAAGTAACCGGTGTGGGTTATTTTTGTAACGAAACTATTTTCCAATAACTCTTTTTAAAACTTTGGACTTAAAAAAAATAATTAAAAATTGATCTTAAAATAAAATTTAATCTAATGTCTTTCTTGTTTATAAATAATATTTTTTAATTACAATAAAGTAACTAATATCGTTATTCTTCGTTTACATATCTAACTTCGTCCAAATTTGAATTTGAAATACCTATAAAAGAAACTTTATACTGAGTGATTCACTTAATGCAAAACACTCATTATATAGAAAAATCTAGACTTTTTCAAAATGTTTTTTTTTTTTTTTTTTGTACATGGTTTCAATTTGTAACAAATTAACATTTTTTAAGAAAAATAATATTTTTATGTATCCAAATAATCAGAAACATAGGTATTCTGCTTTGGAATATAAGGTTCAAACTGTACATTGTCATTTAAAAAAGTAAAAAACATAAAAAAAATTATACGGATAAAATATATGAAAAAATAATTTCTTCAAAAAAAAAAATGTTGTTTTGTAACAACATAAAACCATGTAAAAAAAAATTATTTAAAAAAAAATCAATAATTTTCAATATAATGAGTGTTTTATGTCAAATAAATTAACTTATATGTATCATTTTTAGATTTTTTTGGTTACAGTATGAACTACTATACTTAAAAGAAGCTTTGTTTTAAATGTTCAATCCTTAGCTGTGAAAATTGAACATTTTATAAATTTTAACTACAAATTAATTTATTAAATATAAGAACTTGTAACTTTTCGTCACTATATGCATTTCTTGTGATTTACTGAATGACGAGAGGTATATTCGAGTATTTGAAACCTACTGTATACAGCAGAACGATTACTTACTTTCCCCCTTTTTTAGTAGTGAAAATTTTATAATTAGTAGATTGATAAATAATATTTATATATAAAAAATATTTATTTCGACTACTTAAAAATATTATAAGATCTATAATAGTTACGAAAAAAACATTTATCACAACATTGTAAAAAGTATTGTGTATACTATATAGTACAAAATTAAAATATTAATCATTGTTAAATAAGATGACAAATCATTTAAAAAATCAACTCATATGAAAGAAGTTAAATATTTCCAAAATTATTTGCTAGTCGTTTCCTGTATATTCTCTTTAGGATCACATGGTCTTCTAAACTCTTGCCCCGCTTCATGTAACCATTTATTACACACTAGAAAGAAAACAATATATAAATATCAATACAAAATTAATTAAAATGTTGTCAAGTAAAATACCCCATTTTGAGCCTTGAAGTACAGGGCATGCAGCATGCCTAGTTCTAAGATCCCCATTTCCGCTAGGATATAAATTAAACCATACAGCAGCTGTTCCTTTTACAGGTTGTAGTGCTACGCCTAACCAAGGAAATACAGTAGCACCTCCTTGAGCTACATCACTCATCTGTATAATTAAATGGTAATTAAAATAACATTCACATAATTATACATCAGTATTAATGGTATTATAGATCTTGATTCTCCTTACATAAAATAAAACAGTAGCAATTCTATTTCCGGTTCCTAATGACTTGAATGCATTGATTTCTTCTGTCTAAGTAATTAAAATGTATTCTTATTTATAAATGAAAATGCATATTATTATTATAAATTAATAATAAATAATAATCATTGTACATACTCTAGCAAAATCATAATGTGGATCATAATGTCCGCCTACTCCATAGTTAACAACTTGAAGTTCCTCGGCTGTTTCCGTTGTAAGACCTGTCATTGCTTCAACTCTTTTGGCAACAGTTGCTACCACAACATCTTCGTGCTCTTTTAACCAAGCCGATTTGCTTATTCGGTAATCAGCAAATTCCAATTCACCAGTCTTATAGTTTTGAACAGTAGCTCTTTTGAGCTATAATATAAATTTAAATTAATACCTTTAATTTTAAGTTTAAAATAAAAAAAACTTACTCGAGGCTGAGCCATGTGCTTGATAACTTCTATTTCATTGTCATATAGGACATCGCGATAAAGAATTATTCGTGGACTAAAAAAGGCTTCTTCTTCTTTGAGTGGAGCGATTAATAAAAGAGGATTTCTATTGTTGTTTGTGTAACGGCATCGAAGTTGAGAACTAATTTGGATTGACATTAAGTTTTCATTTCTACACAGCATGTGATATCGCTCTCGTTCTTCGGGATCTAACATTGCAGAAACAGCTTTTGGAGTTTGTTCACTTTTATCGATTTCAGTTGTTCCATTTTTTATTGCAGCTTCGTAATATGCTAGATTGCCCAGTGCACGTTCGTGATTTGGAAGTATTGATAACAATTCAATAGTTAAATCCAACGCCTTTTTTAAATTTCCTGCAATAAATTAAACAACCAAAATGGCAAAATAGTAAACTATAAGTGTCTATAACATCTATCACAATTTACAATAAAACATTTCATAATTTACCTTGCATAAAAGTGGAATATGCAAGATACTCCAAGATTTCCCAACGAACTGTCACATTAGACCTCTCTTGTTCATGTCTATTTAAAGCTTCATTCATCCACAATTCCGTGTGATAAAAATCATAGCTATTGTACGACTGGCGGCCGAGTTCAAAACAATCACCAGCTAAAAAAAGGGTATTTATAAATATTTTTAAATATCTATATAATTTGTTTGGGAAATCGAGTAGAGATTATTTACCAGATAGTTGAGTACTATATTGAATGCCGTTCAACTCTCCCCTGGCAACTGATGCCGTGTCGAGTTTATACGTGTCTTGTAATCTAATTAGTGCAGTTGCCGCACCGGTTAAATCTTCATCTGTAGGGAATTTGAGGAGTTCACGATATTGAGTTAGATTTTTCATAGCAGCTAAAAGTTTACAGTTTAAAAAATATATATTTATATTTTTAATATGTTTGTACTTTGTAATCGTCTATTCGCACTATAATTGATAATAAGCTTACTTTCATAGTATGGATCTTGCATCAATGTTTCTGTCTTACGCCAGTCACTGGTTAATCGTTTCACCAATAAATAATCATTGATCGGATTTGATAAATAATTAGTAATGTCTCTGGCTGCGATTGAATGTTCTTTTTCGTAATCCATGGCATGTCTGGGAACATGAGATTATTGAAATAATTATTCGAAATTGGTTTTACATTTGGATATTTAACTATAGACTTTATTATGAAATAATTTCTAATACTTTTTTAATACTGCTATTCTATTTTCTTGGTCAGAAATGTATTGGTGCAGAGTTTGTAAAAGAACAGATTCGGTGTCTAACAACTCTTCGAGTTCGGAGAGCGCCGTGTACACTTCGCCTTGTAGAGGTGTACATAAGGCCAAACATAATGGCAAAGCCACCCATATAGGGGGCATTCCTAAAAAAATATACGATTTTAATAACTGGCATTAATCGATATTTGACTAAAAAGTCTGATTCATTACAATCTAAAACTATAATCCATCGAAAAAACCAGTTCTAGAACCAATATAATAATGAATACATCATAATAATTGGTTTAAGCTATAGTACGTAAGTATTAGTACAACTATATACAAGAAAACTGGACCCAATATCCAAAAGGATCCAAAGATGTCCACCAAGCTTAAAATATAAATTATAACTTAATTTATATATATACTAAATAATAAATTGAACCGGTTAGAAACTTAATTTGTATCTACATATTGAATTACTTAAAATATATTATTAGAAATTTTAATAATTTCATCGAGTATATTATAGTATATTATACAAGAAAAAATGTATTTTCATTATTTGATCGAATTAAGAATTAAAGTCTTTTTCTTTACATATGACACTCACTTTGTCATGTTAGTGTTTTTGTAAATAACATTCAATTTTATATAGGTATATTTATAAAATATCATTTTAAACAATGAGCACATACCTAAATTCATTTTTTTTTTTTATTGAAAACATTTTATTAAACCTCATTATACATTTTCTTTTTATAGATATAATTTAATTTAAGTTTAAATTCAACATTTTCAAAGGAAATTCTCGCAGTTTAGACAATCTGTAATATAATAAATATAATAGTGTACGACAATCTACAAGTGCATAGCGAGCAGTAATAATCGACTATCATACATTCATTATATTAATATTATAATATTTATAACTCATATTCACGAGTATTAATTGACTAGATACATTAGGTGTGCTTGTACGAATTAAATAAAATTGTACGTGTAAAAAATATGTAATGTTTATTAAAAATTAAGATAATAAAATAAAACAGTGATTTGGTCAATTTATCTCTGTACGCGGCTATAATGTGCTACACAAATACTATTTTAAGTCATATGTATACTTTATATTTTGTGTTATAATGTGATATAATTATGGGAACCATTTAAATATACGGAAACCATTGAAACGGTCAGTTAATTTCATCGTCACAGTCATCAATTTTATTTCAATTGTTAATTAAATCAAAAAATTATAATAATAACATTATATGCATATATTATTAAAAGGGGCAATGGCCGAAAGGATGTAACTTTATTTCCTAGTTCCTATAGATAAAACACATGTGTAGAGAATAAAAGATAAACGTTTTACATAACACCAGTATTTTATATTAAAACTAACATAATAGACGAACGCTTAAAAATATATATACTCCCAAGGATAAGAAAATAAAAAAAGAATAAATTTATACCTAATGTTTAAAATTATTAACTTATCTCGTGAACATTTTTTATTGATATATATATACATATAAATTAGTGAATACTATAAATATTATACCTATAAACATATCCGATGATTATAATAAAAAAAATGATTAATACTTCTATACTCGTAGATATAAAGAACAATTATTAATTTTTAGTTATTTTACTTTCTATTCGAATGTTTTATAGTCTATGTATAGGTGAGTACATTTAATTATGGTACCTATAAGTTACAAAAAATATATATGACATGTATTAAACTATAAATACACTTATAGTATAGCCGTATATGTAGGTACAATATGCAGACATGCAGTCATTTAGTAACGGACCGCATGTTAATTGACGCCTTTGCGGTCAAGTACAGATGTAAACATAGTTTATATAGATTTCGATTTCAATATTAATATTGTCGCAAATATTATATCGTTAATATTTGATTTAAATCCATAACTTATGTAGGTACCTACACTTATTATTCCAATTTTTAATAAATGTTATATCATCATTTACATATATTCTATGATTGATGTGCAGAAGCAAAATTCTAAGTATATTTAATAAAAAAAAATATTGCCAGTTCAATATAATATCTGTTAAATATAACAGACAATATAATATAGATAATTATCCCACAATAATCAAATATGAATGACGTATAATAAAATTATACAAAAATATATTTAAAATCGCAGAGTTTTTATATAAATCTAGTATAGGAATAGGTGCATCATATTTATTAATTTTGTTTCGAATTAGTCATTGATTTTTTTTTCAAGAAAAAATATATTCAATATAACTTTTTAATTTTTATGTACAATCATATTTCTTAATAATCATTTTACTAATTTTTTTCGGTGACTAATATAAGTAATAGTTTACTAACGTGTTAAAAGTGAAAACATAATCTCTATTATAGCCACAGGCACAAGATGTCACGATCGCGATGTAAGGTCATCCAGGTATTGCATGAGGTTAGGTTAAAAACAATGTGGTATGGCGTGCGCTAACAAGTTTTCAATGTGATATAATTGTCCCTCGTGGCTCGTGAACAAGTAATAACGGTTTTTTATTATTCTTAAAAAATCATTGTTCTGAGATAATATTTCATTTTCAAAAAAAAATTGCACAAAATGTATCATTTAAATAGTTTATATTTAATTCAAATTTTGTTGCCAACCGGAACAACAATTCGGTAGTTAAATGAATGCAGGCGGATTCCAAATATGACCGGAGGTTGTGAAAATACGGAGAAATTACACATCTACCTTTATTGATATTACACTTATTATAATGTACGTTTTAATGTTATAGCTTATGGACTTATTTTATTTATGTACATTAATTAAGATAAGCTGCACTAAACCTATAGTGCGGTCGCTCCTTTTTTTTTTATTCATTGACGTTTCCATTGCGCAGTAAGTTTTTAAATAACCGTTTAAGAGTAGAGTAGGTACCTATTATAGACTTAATTCAATCTAATTTTCTTTATCTTTATACTTTGAAAATCGAGCGCTTTTTATCTAAATTAAAATTCACTATCGTATATTGAGTATAGACAGTATAGTTAATGGATTGAAATAAGTTTAGGGAAAATGTTGATTTACACATTTCAGAAAAAATAATTATTGTATAGGTATATTAATACCTTTTATTAACAATTCATAAATGATTTGTTCAGACGATGACATAATTATTATCATTAACAATACCTGACCTCAGCAGACAAAGTTAAAAATATTTTTTAATTATTAAGTTTTCCTAAACATTAATATTATTGACTAAACATTCTTAGAAAATATTGAAATTATTAGGAGATGTCTCGGTGATGGTGATATTCAGATAATATTTTTTCTACCTTCGATTTCTTAAAATTTGAAGTATATTCTTCTTGACTTAAGCTGATAATTTGAAACTTTATCAACAACGGATATTTAATATCATCATAGCTTGCACTTTTTATAATAATCGGGATAGAATTAAGGCATAAGCAGTATAGGTCAGTCTGTATAGAACTGTGACTGACCACGGATTAAATGGCATCTTTTAATTTTTTTTTTTTTTTTGATTAAATGCAAGAGCTTATGAAAGTAAACTTAACTATTTGTATAATGGATAATAAAAATAAAATAATAATAGAATAGATTGTATCCGTACCTAAAACAGTGTATAGTTGTACTTTTGCTTGATTAGAATTACTTACATAAGTCGGACCACAGTATACGGCGATGCAAAGATACGGTTTTAATTTATTATGCAAATATTTAAATTTAAATAAATCCCATGAAATTTTATTTTATTTTAATGTTTTATTTTTTGTGCAAAAAAGGTAATAGGTATAATGTATATCCAATAGTTTAATTTAATGCATTTTTACTAAATTACTATTGATTCAATTTAAATAATTATGGATTTGTGTATATTGATTGAAAAATGTAAAAAGTGTGTACAATATATTGATGAATATAAATCAAATATTAAAAAAATAGTTTGGAAACGTTTTTTACACCTTACAATTTAACTTGTTTTTATACTTTTTAATAAAATAAAAATATGATAAACATTTCAATATTTAAATGTTTAAAAACAAGTTAAATGGTATATTGTAATTAAAACGATAAGATTTTATAGGTTACTGTTATATCTTACATAACACATGTATCTATAATCTATTATTATATGATATTCTATACATATATTATTTATTATTATATTAAGTTAGAACTAATGGTGCAGTACATCAATATATAACACACGCGTTTAATCTACAATTGAATCAACCATAATGAGGATCAACACATTTGAGGACCAATGATTTTAGAAAATTTAATATTTATATATGCCGAAGAATCCATCTGCTAAAGGTCCCACCCATTCCAATTAACATAATATATAGTATTGTTCTGGCCAATTGCCACTGGGTAAAAAAATAATCACTGGTGGGTGACGACACGCATGAACCGTTTATTAATATCACACTATATGTATTATTTATTACCGATGTCCTTTAACTGTATATCATATTGTTATTCTTACAAATTGTTTTTAAAAAATTGGTATTGAACATGTTTTACAAAATCGATAAAAAAACAGTTAAGTGTGTAATGTATAAATATTTACATTCATGCAGGTATTGTATATTTGTATGTGGTATGTCACGCATGTTTATTTACTAACGTTTAAAAAGAATTGTATGAAATTTTTGAATTTATAAGAAACGTAAAACGTATAGTTTAATAAAATAGATAATAGATTTCACAGCATTTTTAAAAAATGAATTATTATATTATATTATTATATTTATAACTTTAATCCGTATGAGTAGGTAAAGCAGTAATCTTTAAAGAGGATGTCATCACTTTACTTATTTTTTGCCTCTTTGATCCGCGCACAATATAGGTAGTAAATGTATACTCAGCAGAACTAATTTTGTGTTAATTGTAATATGAGAGTTAATCGATCTAATATTATTAAAGTTAAAAACATTATTTGTGTTAGGAAGTTGGCTTTTTTACGATAATTTGATTTTTCTGCGGTGTATACAAGCATTTTTAAATCGTAATATTTTATATACTCGCATAACTTGCGTAGGTAAACATTGACATATTGTAAAAAGCCAAATTTACACAGATAATATTCTTAACTTTTAATTATTTAATAATAAGTCAATTTTCTTAAACATTAAAGTTATAACAACACGAAAGTGATTCTGCTGGACGTACACTTGCTATTTATGTAACACGTGGGACAGAGAGAGAAAACAAATAGTGCGCTGGCATTCTCTTAATTATTGTAAAAAAAATATTTTATACTTTAGATTTTTACATACATTTATTTTTAAGAAAGTGTAGGCTGTAGGTACGTTATTTATTACATCTATCCTATAATATATTATTCTTCCAAACCTAATATTGATTACATTATAATTTATCAGCATTAGTAGTTAATAGTTATGCTAATACAAGTTGCGCGTGCATGTTATCCTATAAGCCTATCACATTCATGTACTAAGTAATGCCGAATTGTCATTTATAAAATATACACAAGTTGGCCATGAAAAGAACATCACTCTGTACGAGTTAAACAGGGAATAACCGGTATGTCACGCACTCACGCAGTAAACTGGAATGTGTACTTTTTATTCGTGAGTATAGTAGTTAATTCATAACCCCTGAAGGCTGAATATATGTAACTTCATCCCTCAGACAATTAAATAATACTACATTAATTGACAGAAAACGAAATTACAATATCATTTATATTCATTATTACAAAACACCACTTATCAATAAATTGGTAATATTTATTATTTAATAAACAATATAGGTACCTATTATTATCATCACGGGCAATTAATACCTAATTTTTAAATTGTTATACGATGTACATTATAATGTGTATTATTGATACCTGCACTATGAGATATATATTAGTAATTTAAAACATCATAGGTATACCTTGTACAGTGTACAGACGTATCTAAAATACCATTACAATACAATTGCAAAAACGAAATTCATCATGAAATATTATTATATCGACAATATATTATAATGTAGGATGATATCCATCTGTATTATTATTAGGGTGTCAAGGCATATTTAATATTATATATATACATATAGTATATTACAATAATTTAATATTATTGTATACCTACTGTTATAGGAGAAAGTTTATTGGGCTACCACAATATACATACACATAATATGATATATGTTGTTAATAATAATATGCAGTTACTCATCCGAAGTCAACATTTTTCGTATTTACTGTTCGACACAATGTATATACATTTAAAAGTGTGCAAAACAATACAGGAGCCTTGTCCCACATATTATACTACAAAAGATATACAAGAGCCAGATGAAAGTAATTCCTCTAAATAGCACGGCAATAATTGAACGGTATCGGAATAATTATATTCTTAAGGTGGTACATTAACGAATATTAGTGTGATTATGAACCGTAGTAAATAATCGTGCGACATGCATTCAAAATTATGGATTACAATTTAGTAAAGATCGAATCGAATTAATTAAATGCTGATCAGCGTCAATTAAATTCACCAATTATAAAGACTCGCATCAATTCGATCTTCAATACATTATACATTCCAATATACCATAGTAAAACCATATTTATTTTTCATATTGTTGAATGAGATGTTTAAATAGTTTTACATGAATACAAAAAAGTTCCTAAAAATATACTTGGAACAAAATATTTTCTTTAATATACATATATTTCGGAATCATGCACTTATTTTGCAGGAACGTGAAGGGCAAAACGTCCTCTTACAATCCTATACGATATGCAATTTGCAACACACGATAACCGTGTTAGTAATCAAATGCCTTTCTATCATTATAATAAAAAACCTATGGTTTTTCAGGATATTCTCTTAGGTTATCTAAGATACGACGATCACGATTCTTTTGAAAATTCTACTTTAAATGTTTAGTTTTCCTGATTATATGCGATTTGACCTATTGTTCAGCACGTTTATCAAATTTTCAGTATACCTTCATTACTTGATGTTTTTATGAGTTTAAAAAACAATATATTTTTTATGCTACGTTACTATCGAAGAATAAATTATTTTAAACAAAATAATATAAATAAGAATTATTATTTTGGAAACGAACTATGACTCACTAAAATAACTTTTGTTTTATAATTTATTATTAGTTAGATTACGTATTTTAGTTACAAGGTATTTTATTATATTCTGATATGTTTACTTATATCAACTTAACAAATATTACTATTCATTTTTAACAATCAACTTTTTTTTTAGTAATTTTGAAATGATGGGACCACAGTGTTAAATGAGATGGTTTCCTATAATTTCCCTGAGTACAAAAGACGGTGTTCTTTGAAACACGATATTTTTTTTACGAATGACAGAAAACAGCTTTTGATACCCTACTAATGTTTAATATATAAGAACCTGCCATTATTTCAAAATTTTAAATATTTTTACAATTCTATATTTTTAAAATTTAAAATTATAATTCATAGATAATTTGTAATGGCATTCAATACGTATTCTTTTAAACTTGTAGAAATGTAATATTAATAATATAACCATGATAAATTTAATTATAATCTATAAAACAGTTAGTAATATTAAAAATTTAAAAATACGTTTTTCATTTAAAAATATTTGTATTTATGATTAGAGATATTTTAGATTTCGAGAGCTGGTTATGATACTATTATGTTTTGTATTTTATTCTTTATTCGCTAGGTATTTAATCAAATTATATTAGTTGGTTTATTGTACCTATTCCAGTTAATTGTTCGAATTACATGTCAGTCCATCTGAAAATTAAAGTTAAAGGTGTTTAGAGGAGATGGCTGATAAGACAAAAGAGTGTTATTTGTATACATTGTGTACCTGTTGTGTATTTATGATTTCTAGGTAAGTACCTACTTATTAAATATTTAACTTTATAAGTTCCAAATAAACTATAAAAAAACAATGATATAGAGGTAAATTGTTTTATATTTTAATGCATTTCACATTTTTAATAATCGTTCCATTAAAAATATGAACACAAGTAGGTATATTCAAAATAATTGGGTAAATATATTTAAATTGTATTAATTTCATTTATTTTGTCGAGGAGATAATGTTAAATAAACTATAAAACTAATTAACTATAACATTATATATCCCTATAAGTAAACTTACAAGTTGTAAAGCCAATCATTATATTTTAACACTGCTATAAAAAATAAAATTTAAAAATACTGCATAGACTGGACGTATTAAATTATTTAACCAGATTTAAACACTTAAATTCTAATTTAAGCTAAACCGCATTGATCTCATGTTTAAATTTGTCTACGAACGTGTAGAGGGGGGAGTATAGTTCACCGTTCAGCAATAGCACTGCACCGTGTCATGTCGCATAGTAATACAAAGTTGAAATAATATATTTAAACTATTTGGAATTGGAGGCAGGGTATTACGTGTTAGTGCGTTAGCGACATATTATTAAGTGCCTACCTATTATAGAGTTGAATATAACATTCATAATATAGTCATATAAGCGCAACACATTAGGACATTATGGGTCCATCATCGTCTAACTTTAGCGGGAAACTACTATAATTAGGCATTGTAATATGTAAATACATATATTAAATATACATCAGTAATGAGATTATTGATTGAATGATATCATTGTAATATAAGCAGTAAGAACTCCAAAAAGTGTTGAATTTGATATTTGTACCTTGTGTGTAATAAATAAATTTATTTTACGTGTTTTTTTGGGTTTCAGCACTTCTCGATAGCTATGGCCAATTTGCACCAAAGCTTATTTACCCTAGCCTATTTTCTCTATAATTTACCTTCAACACTCCAAAGTCCAAAGTCTAGACTATTTTTGTTTAAAAGAATAAATCACAGTTCAATATTTTGAATCAGGCACCTGTACACTGACAGTGGTAATCAGTCAGTCTGAAAATTACAGACAAAAGCCTTGATTTTACTGTTGGATAAAAAGTCTGGTCACTTTTTTCGAATCAGACAATAAGTCCAAAATGATCAAAATAAAGATGGAAAGTAGGTAACCGCTATATGCTGTACAGTAGGTGCCAATTGTATTTCGTTATTCAGTAGGTCACTGTAATGGATGTGTTAAATTTGAATTCAGTGTTAGATAATTGCATACGAAAAACGATTCTGGACCAAGATAGTCTGTCAGCCTATATTACTATATTTTATAATATATTAATATTACTACTAAAGTAATTTATTTTACAAATACTACAATAAATAATATGATAAGTTAAATTCATTTTTGCTGATAACATTGCATTTTAAAATGACATTATCATTATATGTATAAAATATAAAAATATACATTATATGTCAAAAGTTTCAAATACCCACAAACAATAGTTTTAAATTACAACAAAATAACTAAAATCATCGACGTTGTTCTTCGTTTAAATATCTAATTTTGTCCAAATTTTAACTTAAAATATCTATAAAAAAAAAATAGGTACATTTATTTTTTTGTCACAGTATATGAACTATTTATCAGGAATTTATCTTATGTTTTCAAGATTTTTGACAAAGCAAAAATCTTTTTATCGACATTTAAAAAAAAGTCCAAAGTTTCAACTGTTTATATATATATATATATATATCACCAAATAGCGACGAAATATTTTCAAAATTTTAACATACATAGAAAAATCTAATTTCCCGAGTTACACTAAAAAACAAAATCGATTTTGTTAAAAACCGGGTTTGTGTAAAATTTCCCGTTTTAACTTGTCTTATCTTTTTTCCTAAATTTTGAAAATTACTGGGCATTTTTGATTTTTACCTCTCAAAAATACCATTTAAATAAAGTATTATTTAGATCTAATTTACTACCTACCAGAAATCAATCACAAAGTTTAAAATCCAAACATTTTGTAAGTTTACAATTAATCTCGACAATTATGTGTACAAACTAAAGGTGATTATATAAGCAACCCAGAATTAAGAAAGAACGAGATAGTGGCGGAAACAACAGTGACGGATTGAGAGGAAAGTATATGGCAAGCGTTGGGTGTGATGTTGAGAAAGTGAAGGAGCGAAAAAAAGCGAGAACGCTCCGCCGACAAGAATGGACAGTCAAACACAATGTGATTAAAGTCACAGACCGCTGGAAAATGGGGAAAAATACAGAAAGGCGAGTCATTTAAGGATAATTTGAAGGAGTGTGAATGAAGAAGAGAGTGACCGAAGCGGAGGCGGGAAAAAGAACTAATTGCTTTACGGGATAAATTTAAGCTATGGAACCACGGTTTAAATGGAATGCTGGTGTTAATATTTCTGTACCAAGTGGCATAATTGAAATTTTACAATTTAAAATTAATCACTCCGCTCAGAAACTAAAAAAACAATAAAAATCTACTATAGTGAGGAAACCAACAAAGAAAATAATATAAAATTACATTTAGGTACAAAATTAAGTTTGAGTAATAATGAAATGACAATAAAAGAATTTTTAAATAGTATAGGCGATTGATGGAATGATTATCATTTTGGGTTTAAAGAATAAAAATAGAATATTAAAATATACCTAGCATAAGAAAATTAAATTAATATTTAAATTCTGTGAATTGAATAACTTGTATTTTTAGACTTTTTGTCCGACTCTAATAACGTGTCCAAGCTATTTTCAAATCAAAATTTTCGTCCGAGATTTTTGAACCTAACTGAAATTAAATAGAACTTAAAGACATACCAGTATATATTTAGTCATAACATTTTCAAAATATTTAGCTTAGCATACATTTTTTTTTGAACAAAATGCTTCAATCTTTCTAATAGTAGAAAATAAAAACGAAAAAGGTGAGTACTTGTAATTTAAAAGTTTAAAATATCATAAAAAATAATATCAAAACAGTACATACCTACAATTGTTTGACAAAAACATTTTAGGATTTTGAAATGAATTTAAATATTCTTAGTAATATGAGTCACTGAAAGTATATTCTGATAATGCATACGTACAAGTACACTGGCTGTATGGCTATAATATTTATATATTTAATTGCACTATTGTAATAATGAATATAAAAAAAATTTTACTACAGACCAAAATTGTTCATCGCGTCATCACACAAACAACGCTCGTACGAGCGCCTTTTATTGTTTTATACGTAGGTACGTCTTATTCTAAAGTCTAGGATGTATCCCGAAGCGCAGGTAAAGTGATAAGTGAAAGACATTTTCACTGGAGGCTCCGAACTTTCGTAGGGAGTACATCATGCTCGAGGACAACACAGCGGTCCTAAACTCGTGATTCGTGTAAACAGTACAAGGTACCTACCTAAATGGAGATTAGCTTTATTCGGTCGGTTGCGTTTCCCGAGGGGAGCGGTCGGGCCGACCATCCCAAGTGCGATTTCGTTTAGACGTGCTTACCGCAAAGACGTAATGTTGAACTTTCGGACGGCGGCGGCCGAATGATGTGCCGAAAAGCGTCTCGTGATAGCGGACCAGGCGAGCGTGTGCCTAACGCGACCAGGACTAAACTGACTGTCGATATACTGGACTCTGGAGACTGCGGCTGGATGTCGGAGTAGGAGAACAACCGAAACGGAAACGACGGACGTCGGCGGAGGGAAAACGCTACGGACGGCCGACGTGATCGACGCCGGACTGTGACAACGACTGATCAGTGATTACTGATTAATTTTACGGTCGTTTATAATGGTTATCGCCGAACGCGTATTATTATTATTATTATTATTTTTTTTTTCAGGCAAACTGTATAATAATATTGTCGTCGATACCATAAATTATCGATCGATACGGGCAAGAAGACTGATGTCTTCGTGGTCACACCGAGAAAGCCGCACGAAATAATTCATCTATCTAGGCTCGATGACCGCCGTGAGGGTGGACTATAATATATTAATTCCTACACGGAAAAGTCAAAAATGACGATAATATATTATTATGTAATTTTATACTCTGCCACCTGCGATTTTTCATACAGTATTGCCATCGATAGTATTTCCGATCAGAGCATGCGGTTCGTTATCACGGTATAGATTAAATATCGTGATAACATACAAAAGGAAGTCCCGTAGCAGCTACACGTACTTTTTCTTTAATTCTCGTCCTGTCCCTTCCTAAATTATTTTATTTTTTGTTGCTATAATTTGTAATTTATAATATATTATAATTTTTGTACTCGTCACAAATCTCTAACTATTAATGTTTCTCTACTAGTCGTGGAGACAGAATTGTGTTGATTATTTTCGTACTTCAGTCTTTGAATCGTTCACATGAAGGGTTTCCAATATTTACTTTGGTTTGCTCATGAGCATGTGTCTTTTCGATTACATGTAAGATTTTTAATATATCACCAACCATAACTACGGAAAAAAATTCCTATATAGTTGTAAATACATATATTTAATTTGTAACTGTTTATTTTTAGGAGATTGAAGCTATCGCTTCTATATTGAAAATACCAATAAAATGGATTGAACCTCCATCTGATAAAGTAAGAGCAATTCGTAATTATTTATCAACTAACTCACTTGATTATTTATTTACTATGCTTAACATTTTCAATGGCTTAATTAATATTACATTTTGGAAGATTCTTTTATCTGTTTATCATTAGCCATGGTATTTGGTTGAGCTGCCATCAGAAGATGTTGTACAACAATTGACTGCTCGTTCAGTAACTATGAGACGTGCTATACAGTTATGGGCTGATGAACCAACTGTACCAAGACTCCATGCATCATTAAAAGAAAAATGTTTAAATGGTTTACTTGAACCATATAAATTAAAATCATTCAAAGTAGATGTAGATTTATTTTGTAATTCACAAACACAGGAAGAAAAACTTGAACGTATAGAAGTAAACCAATATAAATATTGAACATTTAATCTAGGTGGTTTGTTGATGTTATATTGTTCCACTAGTCGTTCAGTTATATGCCATTTCAAGGACATGTGGATCTTAGAAATCCAGATGTTACATTTCAATTTATTGAATACTATGGTTTAGATCCAAAAATTGTGCCAGCAAATCCTACACGCACATTTTTTGGACGAGTAGTAAATATATTATAGTATGTTTAAATTTTTAAAATTAATAATATTGCTATTGTAGGTGTCAGAGAGTGGACGTCCATTAATACACGAGTTATCATTAAAAAACCGCAAATTTATTGGCAATACTAGTATGGATCCACAGCTTTCTTTATTGATGGCAAATTTAGGAAAAGTTTCGAATGGTGATTTAGTATTGGATCCATTTGTTGGAAGTGGTATGTGTCTTTACATTTAGTTGAATTTAAACTTATTAATATGTGTTGTTAGGTTCAAAATAAAAATAACTATTTTATTTTTAGTTACTAAAATAATTATTCCCAATTAACATTTATTATATTATGATAATATTTATATGATTCTTAGTTATTACTTATTTCTATTTGTCATCAATGAATTTTGCACTTATATTTTTATTTATTAGTTATGCTTTGGGATCTATTCATATATTAATTCATGAATACATTATTAATATTTTAAAAAGTATTCACAAACTTTTTCATTTTGAATTGATGATAGTTTACATAAAACATTGAATAATAATAAAAAGTTAATATTGTACTTTAAATAATTGTAAATATTTTGTTTAGTTAAATCACATATTATATTAAACAATTAGCCATAGATTACATACTACACCTGTCTCACATAAGTGTAAGAATAATATTGAAATGTACTTAATTTATTTAAAAATACTTATTTATTTTTATTTAAAGGTTCATTGTTGGTTGCTGCTGCAAAATTTGGTGGCCATGTAATTGGAACAGATATTGATTTCTTAATGCTTCATGGACGTACAAGACCTACAAGGAAACAGACAAGAGTAATATATTTTTAACTACATAAAGGTCCTATCATACTAGTTATGGCGATGAAATCCTATTGTCATAACGGTGCCTCTGTTGTAGCAGTAAATTGTTTCTTGTTACATTTTAGATTTGTAGTGATGAATGATTAAATGGATGAGTTAAATTACATAGATATACAGGGTGGCGGAGCAAAATCGACCACATTTGAGATAAGCATAACTTTGGGAGGGGACATTGCACAATATTGCCGAACATCTCATTATGTAGTACGTGGCGAGAAATTTAGTTGAAATGGCGCAGTGGAGTATTCAACATCACTCGTTCACCGTAGAGACATTTTTCCGAAACAATGAGTCGATCGTGGCTACACAACACACAATCCGCACGCAATTCGGACTTCCTCGCATGCAGTTGTTCCCAACTGCCGATCGATTTTAAAATGGGTTAAGGATATTCGGGAACGTAGTAATGTGGCCCCAAAGATTCCTAGATGTATTATTCATGTAATGACACCAGAAAATATAACACGTGTTCAAGTTTCTGTTGAAGAAAGCCCATGACGGTCAACGAGACACCGCGCTCAATCACTCGGAATTTCGCGTCAGAGTTTTCAAACCATTTTAAATGAACATTTAAAATTTCATCCTTACTAGATAATACTTGTCCAGAAGATCTATCTGCGTGACCATCTTCAACGTAAACAATTTAGTGTGCGCATGTTGGAAATTTTACAAGAATAATATGCACTATTTATGACATCGAACAGTGAAAAAGTAATGGTTTGGTGTGCATTGTTAAAAGTAGGAATAATTGGGCCTTATATTTTGAAAATGAAAGAGGCCAGACAGTGTCGGTGAATTGTGAGCGTTATGTTGCTATGCTTCAAGATTTTTTTTTCCCTTGGAGGAAAATGAAATAGACACTGAAAACATTTGGTTTCAACAAGATGGTGCCACTGCTTACATCGCGAGAATTTCTATAGATCTCTTGCGTACTAATTTTCCCAGACGTCTGGTCTCTCGAAACAGTGACACTCCATGGCTACCTTGCTTGCCCAATCACATTCCCTGCAACTTCTTCTGTGAGGGTATTTGAAGTCAAAAGTTAATGTAAATAAGCCATGAACATTAACCAATTTACGAGATTCAATTAGAAGTAAAATTGCATCAATTACAATGGAAATGTTGGAGAAAGTGATGACAAACTTTGGTGAGCGCCTCCAAGAATGCATCACCATGCACAGATGCCATTTATCGAACATTCTATTTCACTCATAAGTTTTTTTTTCATATTTAATAAAAACTTCCTGACATTTGCTAAACCTGGATTTTTTTTTCACCTCAGTAACTCAAAAATTAAAAATGTGACGTTAATTTCAAATGTGGTCGATTTTGCTCTGCCACTCTGTATGTACCTATTTTTTACTGAATGTTTATATTAATATTTTCAAAATTTTTTGACCTTGATCTGTTTACAGGTATAATAATTTTGTATCTGTGTCAAAAAAAAAATGTCATTTTGTCTAAAAACTTGAAAATTTAATGCAAGGTTCCTCATAAAAAGTTATAACTTATAATAGTATTTGAAATATATTAAAGATACAAATGCGTGATTTTTTTTTTTTAAGTATTTAAAGTTTAAATTTTGATGAAATTAATCAAAATATTGAAAATTGTAAATTATTATGTAGTTAAAAATGTATAAAATATTTAATTTTTATGAAAAAAAATTAAAAATTAAAACAAGGTTTCTCCTAAATAGTTCATACTGTATCTTAAAATCTTAAAAATATATAAACACAGTTATTTGAAATTCAGATTTGGACAGAATTAGATAGGTAATTAAACAAAAAATAACAAATTTAGTTACTTTGTTGTAATTTAAAAATATTATTCATAAGTATTTGAAACATTTAAAGTATTTTATTATATTTTGTACCTACAGTAACATTTTCAAATATAATTTTTGTTAAAAAAATTAACTTAACCTGCTGTATTACCATTGATATTAATCAATATTATTACTAATGTCTTCTAATAGTAAAATAAAAGCTGACCGATCATCTTTACTCATAACAGTTTTTTATAAACAATGTTATGATGTTATGTTATTGAATTCAAATTTAACTCATCCATTAAAGTGACCCACTCGGGTGGTACCCACTTACCCGCCTTTTTAACTTCAGTTTTTTTTTTATATAATTAGTCATAAAATCTCTTGTGGTGAATTTATATCTTCTATTTATGCAATATGACTATAATTTGACTTATACTTAATCTATACTTTTACTTATGTTTAGAGATGGGTTCTCTAACTCTTAAAACCCTCAAATTGTTCAAAATTTAAGTTTGAATAGTTTAAACATAATAAAGTTTGAAATGTTCATGTGTGACAAATTAATTTTAATTTTTTTTACACTGCTTTTCTTTTATTATATAATAAAATTTGTTATGGTTAAATTGTTAAAAGTTCAAACAAAGAAAACTTAGGCCCATTGATACTATATTGTATTTATACTAATGCTTATAATATACTTTTATTAATGTATACATTTTATTTTAGCATATAGCTAGAAAAGATGAAAGTATTGAAGCCAATATGATACAATATTCTTGTGTTGACAAATATATTGATGTTATTGTTGCTGATTCAGCTTTACCATTTTGGCGCAGTGACGTAGAATTTGACTGTATCTTAGCAGATCGTAATAAAAAATTAATTAAAATGATTAATGATTAACAAAACAAATTGATATAATACAATTTTATTTTGTCTATATAGCTCCATATGGTATTAGAGAACCGACTGAACGAATAGGCTCTAAAGAATCATTACCTATTGTTAAGAAGGAAGGATCTCCTGTACATTTCCCATCCAAAATAGAATATGGATTAAATGAAATTATCAAAGATCTTATGAGGTTTTCTTCCAAACATCTTAAGTTACATGGAAGATTGTTATTTTGGGTACCAGTTTTTCGACAAGATTACAATGATGCACAGATGGCTAAACATAGCTGTTTTAAATTAATAGGAAACTGTGAGCAGATCTTGACAACATTCACAGCTAGGCGACTTTTGGTTTTTGAAAAAATTAAAATGCCTCAAGTAAGATCAACATATTTTATAGAACTTACCAAACAAATATCTATTTTATTTTTATTTCAGGAAACTGATGAATGTAGTTCTGCAATACCAACTGCTAGTACTTTTAGAGAAAAATATTTTACTCATGGTGATGACAATCGACTAACAAGAAAGCAAAAAAAAGCAGAGGCAGCTAAGAAAAACAAAATTTGGTTTGCAAAATTAAATAATGTAAATGTGAAATAAAAATAAATTATAAGTGAAGCAAACAATAAATAAAGATTAATATAAAGTTAATACTTTTTATTTTATTATTACTTATTAATAATATTCAAATAGACAATAGTTTTACATCATATTATTTTAGATTACTAGACTATTATTTTATCAACAGAACTAAAACTAAAAACATTACTATTACAACAAAAGTAAATTTTTAATAAGCATAGAACTATTTTTCTCATGTTTAAAAAAAGTATAATTCTACTTCATTTGATCTATTGCAAAATAAGTGTTGACAAATGAACCTGAACTAATTCATAAAATACAACTAAGTTTTTTTTAAAATTATTTTCCATATATACGCAAAATAGCATATTATAAATTAATTAAATTTTAATTCAAGTATAGTAAAATTAAAATAAGCTTACAAATTCTCTGCATAAACGACACTTAACATAGGGTATCACTTAATTACATTAATACCATGTTTAGTTATTTTTGTATCTTACACATAAAACATTTTGCATAAAGTCATTATTTAAGAAAATAATATTTTTTAATTTTATAATATTCAAAAACTATTTTGTTTTTTTGGCCCAATTCAAAAATTTATAACTATAGATATTTTAAATTTTTACTAAATATTATTTCAGGGTCAAAAAGCTTAAATATTTAATACTAGGTTTGTTCCTCATAAGTAATTCATACTGAAACTAAAGTATCTAATATATATTGTGGTTATATATATATATATATATATATATATATATAACCACAATTTTTTTATTTATAGATACATTAAGTTCAATTTTGGATTAAGATATTAAAACAAAGAATAAAAATAAAAGTTATTTTGTCATAATTAAAAAATATTATTCTTGGGGACTTGAAACATTTTCATATTTTATTATATTTTATATACGCCATAATATTTTGAAAACATTTTGATAATATTTTATGTAATAAATATAAATTTATTACATAAAACGCCTACCGTATTTCTAATAGTACAATAAATTAATAAAATAGCAATATAAACATATCATAAATTAGTCATTTATTATAATTTATTTAAAATGACATACGAGTATAATATGACTACATTGCAATTTATTATGCTGGCAGACCGTCTTTACGCAGAATCGTTTTTCGTTTACAGTGAGTTATCATTGAATTAAAATTTAACTTAGGTATAGTATACATTGCAGTGACTTACTCAATGGTGCATTTATAAAGATCAACTACTCACTCAAATTACAATCTCTATAAAGGTAAGAAATTTCCATTTAATAGGTATATTATCTTCTTTCGATTTCTTAAATTGATATTAAAATCGTAATTAAACTATCGTCAGTCATCATCGGTGTAAGTCGATACTCGACTGGATAATATGCCTTCGGCTATTGAGTGCTTTCAACTGCTTTGTGCCGTCGCATATTATCTAATGCTTTTTATTTGTGTAAAAAAGTGTAAGGTCTAAAACCGTGTTTGAATGTTTAGCTAGTTAGTTACTTAAAATGAAAATCGATTAAAGTGCAACTTAGTTATAATGAGCAGTAAGTGCAAAGTAATGTAAAAATAGTAAATCCATCTTCGCCGCATAGGCAATCCACCTGTAGACTATTACTAAGTATAAATATCGTCAAGATCTGTTCAGCGGTTGAAGAGTCCACGAGTCACGAATAGACAGACGTTCATTTTTTTAAACGTATTAAATTTAAATTGACCAAAACCAATTTATTAAAATCTCAACCGTATTATGTTTATAATTAGTGTAGTATTTGAGTTCGGATATTTAAAGTTCTAACCAAGGATAAAAAAAAAAAAATAATACAAGTGTTGGCGGCTAAAAGGTACCTAAAAATTATTCAATGCCACGACTGTATTTATCGATGATGGTGCAAGCATATTTTATGCGATCACTAACATTCTCCGTGGTTAGCAGTTAATCAATGAATCATTTATAATACATAACTGTACGAATTACACACCTGAAACAATATTGTATATTCTATCTTAGGCCGATCGGTCCGTATTTACTATGAGGCAAAAAAAATGTTTATTTAAAAGTGCGTTCAATTACAACAGTAACAGTATGGGAACTACATTTCTATTCCCGTTGTTCGTTGAATTATGGGGAATTGAAAAAAGCCGCATGACGTCCTTGGTCCGTACACTGCACGATCACCGATTTTATATGCAGAGAGTTGTCACAAAGATAAATCATTACTTTATTAATTTTCTTATGTATTTTTTTGAGCCTAAAATACTGGAATCAGAAATGAATGCAACTATTATTTATTCTTCGATGCTTAAAATACTATAAAGAAAACATAGTATAACAAACTAATTTTTGTTAAAACACGCACCTACTCCTCCCATGACGTCCATGATCATTGGTCCGTGTTCTCTCGTATCGATGAAGCGTGTCTTAATCAATTTAGCTATGCACCTGTTTTAAAATCTCATGAGCATCTTTTATGTTTTTGTTTCCATTGGATTGTTTTTACAAATCTGTCTACAATAATTTAAAATAATAATTTGGAGAAGAAAATTTGAGTTTTCACTCCTTTTAAATGATCAATTCGATATTGGCTTTCGATGAAATAATACAATGATTAATTTAACTATTTACTTATTAAAACTATATTAATATATTATAAAAAAAAAAAATAAGGGTAGTAATAAAAATCAACAAAATATTAATTTGAATGTTTATAAAATACATTATAATAAGATCAATTTTATAAAAGAATATATAATTTTTAAAAATAAATGAAATAGTAAAGTTAATTCATTACATTAGTATATAATTGATTTAGATCATCTTACAATTAGATTCTTGCATAACAATAAAACTATTTAGTTTGAGTGCAATAAATTACTAAGTTTCATAAACAATGTGTTAAATTATTTAAAAATAATATTTTAGGAACAAAAAATAAATAACTAAATATACATCGGTAATAAACATAATAATAATATATTCGGTATATAAGAACAATATCTCAACACGGTCTTAATCTGTAATTTCATTTCTTCTCGCTAATTTATAAATCAGTTCGACTAAACTATTACGTTTATTTAACAGATCGTCTATGTCCACCGGATCTACTTCGCGTATGTCCAAATTTGCGCAGACGAATTGCGCAACGTTTTCCGCGTTGCATATCAGGTGTATCCCACAGTCATAACTATTGTGTTGCTGTCTGGTCGCCAAGGGAGTGATGATGTCTACGATGTCTTTAAAATAAAATTTCAGCTTCAGCGCCAATTTTCTCGCCTGTCTCTCGTTGGAGTCGAATATCGAGTCCATATGGAAGAGACGTCTGTCTTGTGCCCCGTACACTACTAGCGACCAGTGCGTACCGCCGACCGTTTGCAGTTGTTCCTGGTCGTTCAGCGGAAAGAAAATGTACGAATAGTTTTTGTCTTTGACCAGCGGGTCGAGGAACACGGCGATGTCGTCTACGTTGCACTCCTTTATGCATTGTACAATTTCCGGACTAATGAAATACACCTTGGGATTGTTCTTGAACACTTCGGTGTTCAGGTATTCCATGTAGAAACCGATGACCGAATCGTTTAACCATTGATCGTCGACGAGCAGACGGACGTCGGACTGGTGGAGGAGAAAATTCTCGTAACTCAACACTACTGGATCATTTTCTTTAGACGACGTACGGTTGTTACTCATGGTGGTAGTGGTGGTGATGGTTTTCTGTGAGAACCACAATTTTTATTAGAATAAAAAAGAAGAAAACAAACTGACCGATGGTAAGTATCTACTAGCCACTAGGTACACATTACACACGATTTACAATGATTATCAATATTTGACATGTTTTGTTATTTGTTTATTCGCGCGAGTAACTAAGTTTACGTACGAGTACGTACAGTAAAAACGAAGTTAGTAAGTTACAATGTTACAGTTACAGAAATATTATTTGTTATTATGATTTACTCTTTACAACAATAAAGTAAAAGTGATAAATTGATTTTATGATAAACGCTAAACAAAAAGTAAACAAAAAAAAAAACAGTGTGTCCTGGTTAGAGAATGAAAATTATGTTTGAATCGTGAAAATTTGGAACTGTTCCTTAAATATTTTTACGTTCGATAAAGATGAAACTTCTTTTTTTAATTTTTTAGAAAAAACTTTTTTGTATCATAGAATTTTTTTAGGTAATTTGAGCTTGATTAGCATAGTCCATTTGAGCGTGTATTTTTAGTGATTGTGTAAAACGAGGATTGATTTATAATGGAAAAAATAACGGGTCAAACATTATCTTCACTCATTTCTATATATGTTTAACATAAACAAACATTTTCAAAATTGTTAATAAAACTAATGTTTATCAAAATTCAAAGGTATTATATTTTAATTAGTTTTTATAAAAGTTCTCAACTACTGATAATTGTAATATATATCATCTTCAATTAAACACTATACTTTATACTTTTCTGTTACTAAGTATAACTTTTTTTATTTCCATTACGAACTTAAAAATTAGGAGATATAGGTTGATGAACACATGAACAAAATAACCATAACGATGGTTGATTTGTACTGGAAATTAAAAGCTATAATATAATTATTTAAACGGTTACAAACATTTTATAATCGCACTCATTTGGGCTGTGGAATTTATTTTCCGTAGTAGGCTTGAAGAAGGTTATGAAGTTGGGTGACCAAAACTATTATAGGAGACTATTTTTCTGACAGCTAGTGATAAGAAACCTTGTATGCTCGGTTACATTACGGTATTTTCTAGGCGCTCGCTATTTATATTGCTGTTTGTATGTTCTAATTCCATTTTCAAACCACAAGATAACGCAAAGGATTTGCCCCAAAAATAATTTATTGTTCGTTAATCTACACGTCCGCCATACGACGCAAACCGAGTATCCGACGTTGGTTTTAATTTTTTTTAGCGATGTTCTGAATGAAGTCGAAGGACTATCTGGTTTTGATCTTGAAGTAGCCGATAATGACGATGAGTAAGTAAACAATTTACGTTTTCTTCAGGACCTTCTATAACAGTATTTCTCAATCTTTTTATTGTAATGACTCCTTTTTTGAATTTCAATTTTTTAGCGATCATATATTTTTTTTATATGTGCTCATAGGTTATATCATATGTTAGTGACTCTAAATAAGTAGTTGGTGACCTCCAGTTTAGAAACACTGCTCTTTAGTTGAACAGTAATTTTTTTTCATACATAAACAATTTCGGGCAAAAATACGAAACGCGAACGTGTGTTTAGCAAAAATGGCTGTATTTTAATAGATTTGAGATCATCATTAACCAATGATCATGGAAGCCAACTCATATACTTGACAATGAATAAAGATTATGACCCTAAACCATTATTTTAAAAAAACAATTTTATTTTGTTTTAATGATTTGATAATATAGTATGATTTTATTTTATTATTTATAAGAAATTAAATTGAATTTTAATTAATTTAGTTATATTACAAGTTGGTCAAGTTATACTATATTTTATAAAATTACTATGTACTAAGATAATCTTTTGTCGTTATTTATTGTTTTATTGTAGTTAATAAATTATAATACAATGAAAAGGTTTTATAATTTTGTCAAATGAACAGCAAAATAAATGAAAATTTTTAAATTTAATATTATTCAGTAAATCGTATAAGTATATATTATAAATTTTACTCAATTTGTAATATAAGTATGTATAATATAATGAATTGAATTTGTTTCTATTTCCTTTTACGAGAAAAATTTAAGAATTTTTTATTCGTTTTCTTAATTCTATAATCCAATATTTCTATTACATGTAATTATAACATTTACTATATTTATAATTAATGTATCTATTAAAACTGATTATAACCGATATAATTTTCTATAAATCGATTGTTTGGAAATAAAATAATCGCACAGCCCTAGCCAAGCACAGTACTCATTTTTCTTAATCCATTATGAAGGAACTACCTCCACAGTATCGTTATCTTTAAAATGGATTATTGATCACTTCGTCACAATGTATTATGTATAGGCAGTTAAAATCTATAAAATTATCAAATAATTGATTATAATAAATAAGTAAAACAAAGTTTACTTTACCTGTGTTTATAATTAGTATAATTACCTTGCAATAATAAAAATACTCAACACGCAGACAATAAGCTTCGTGACTTTGTTGATTTAAAACAAAATAATGCTGATAATCGTTTAATTTGAAAGAACTTTATAAAACAGTGGAACGAACATGTTATTCGTTAGTAGAGACAGTACAGTACACTATATATAGTACTCAGAGTGTCCAAGTGTCCAAATCTAAATCGAATTATCTAAACACCTCGAGTAATAAGTATCGACTCACTCACACACAGCACGTCGGCATTACGCCACGATACAAGTTAATAATAGGATTTTGCAGTGATTACGTCTTGTAGTAGTCGATCAATTATCAATAAGCTATCTTAATAATCGAAGGATATTCATAATTATAATATTATATAATATAAATGTCAAATGGTTTTTATATTTTCCCGAAACGACGACGCTAGACGATAATAATATATTGTTGATCATACCACAGATTATATAATCTTATTTTTTATATAATCTGTGATACTATAAGGTTTATGAACAATATAATAAATTTAATTTCTGATGTACCTATACCTCGTATAGTATATTTCTTACAAATTACAGAGCGAATGAAAAAACATTAACTTATTTTTAAAACGCCCTCGAAATATTACTTTATAGAATCCATTGTTAAAAAATATTAGTGTGATATTATTATATGTATCATGAGTTACGACTGACTTATTAGCTGTACCTATTTGAATTTTTAATATTAGTATTTTATTATTTCCTGTATTCTATATAGGTGTGTTACATTACATGTATGGAGGATTTTAATAATTAAATTAAATATAAATGTACAGTACATTTAAATTTAGTATGTTTAGGTATTACAAAAAAAAGCTTATTAATTTATGGTTAATAGGCCCTTTAAAAAATCGCTTGAATAGTGCTAAAAGTAAATTGTTGAGTAATAATTTAATAGAACTTAAGAATTGTATACTTATTGACTTCCAACGGAAATCTCGTGGTATTGATGAAGTTTCTATGGAAAACCACTGAGTTCCGAAATTTCTTACTATGCTTAGGACCTGTAGTACTTATAAATATTGTAAAAAAAATGTTATTCAAATTTTTTGTGTTTACGTGTGAGCATTTTCATATTACTGAAATTCAATATTAGTAATAGATTCTTAGATTTTAGTAAAAATTATTGAATTATTTTATTGCCAACTTCATTTCTATATATTATGGTCGTGAATGGATGTCACATAATATACATTCATTGCAGCATATTAGCGCCCCACTTTAAATGCGATAAACCATCAGCTGTCACAACATGGCAAAATTAAGAAAATCAAAAATATGATATTAGTGGTATAATTCAGCCCCTTGCCATTAGAAATTATTATTTTGTTATAATTATATTTAGGATTTTATATTATAATATTAATTATGGTTCTAATGCATTCATTAGTTTCTATTTTTTGATAAAATAATATACTACATTGTGAAACACCTTAAAAATTAAATATATTAAACATTATCTTAATGACAGTTAATATTAATACGTTTGATTTATGCATTTAGTATATTGTTAATATTTACTTTGTATATAAAAACGAAACGGAAATCTTTGTTATAGGTTCTCTCCAATTTCCGAAACAGTTTAACTGATTTGGCTGATTATTTTTTGTTGTGTTCGTATAATTGTTATTATGAAAAATAATGTTAGGAAAATTCACAGGAAAAGTTGGAAATCTGGATAGAAAAAATAAAACAGTGGCCAGGGCTTGATTTACCAATTCGTGGGCCCAGTACATTTTACAATTTTGGACCCCAAATTGTCCATCTCTATTTTCTTCAATACTAAAATAAAAATGTACGCATAATATATTTTTAAATTAATGCTGTATATAATTAGTATATGAATAGTTGGATCATAGAATAAATATGTATTGTTAAAAATATGATTATTATGTTTAATATTTATTCGAGTAAAATAATTAACATACACAAAAACAAAAATTTTTTTAAATTAGCATTTTTTATTAGATATTATACTTATAATAATAGGTATCAAATTAAATGTTTTTACGTTTAATGTTATAAATCTAATTTTATTTCAGTTTTCACAAACATTTCCTTGCTTTTTGCTTAGAAAACTGGTCAATAACATCACCAAAATTCAGGTTTGCTGTGATATCACTTTCAATAGATAATATTCCCAGAGCGTCTATATTTTCTTGACTCAATGTAGATCGTAATCTATTTTTAATTCTTTTTAATGAAGAAAATGATCGTTCACTGGAGCAATTTGTAACAGGCATTGTAAGAAAAATTTGAAGACACGTTTCCACATTTTGAAATGCATGTGATATTTGCATATCTTTAATGAATTTAAGTTGGGTAGCGGGATTTCTTGACATTTGATGAGAAGAAATTAAACTATGAAATTGAAACCATTCATCTGCAAAATTATCGGGATCCAATGATCTAGTTCATTTGTGTACATTGGTTGTAAATTTTTTATTTGGGTGTTAATTTCCTTTCTATCAGGATTTTTATTGAATAAAAATCCAAATTTTTCTTCTACTTCAATGTAGGCCATTTTTCGTTTATTCAATTCAACTATAAATTTATCACAAATAACATAATGAATATCACTCATAAACTTCGCTCTTGGATCTAATTGTCTTTCTTCAGAATCAGTATCATCTAAGTGTCTACTTTTTGGTGTCTTTTTTTTTCTTGAATTCTGATATTCAATATCCTTATTTAAAAGTTCTATAGATTTGCTTTTATAATTATCAAAGTGTTCTCGAACATACTGTATAAAATCTATTAAGGAGTTGTATAAGGGCACTATTGAAAACAATTTTTCTGTTGAACTCTGGAGACTTTTTGAAGTTATATTTATTTGTTGTAATATAACATCCCATACTATAGTTAATATAGCGGTTTCCCTTTTTTTCAATTTTTTCAAAATGTTCATTGCATCAAACCGAGTATTGCCGTTTTCATTGTTATCTTGAGATATTTCTATCAAAATAGATAAAATATGAACATAATTTTGTCGTAATGCTTTAGTTGCATCAGCATTTGGGGACCACCGTGTTTGTGAAGACGATTTAATAGTTAGCGTTTAATTTTTGATATACAATCATAATACATGATTTTTAAAATAAATGTTAAAGTTAAATTTTTCTAGATTGGAAATTTAGATACACTTATAAATTCACAGAGATTCAGTATTTTGGTAGTTATTAAAATACGGTAATTACAAAAAATACTGTATAACCGGTAATATAATAGATACCGGTATCAAAATTTAAAATACTGCCTGCCCTGTATTACAGTACCTGCCCTGCAAACACTGTGTTTTTAACACTACCTTGTGTTTTTATTACTTCATATGTAATGTGTAGAAAATTTTATGTTATGACCTTAATTTAAGGAATATTGTAATATACTAAATAAGCTTAATTTTGAAGAAATAATATGAAATTTTTAATGTTTTTTTTTTTTATATATATATATATTTTATCTGATTTTATAACGAAGAATATTTTTTATAGACGTTTTAAAGAATCTAAAAATAATTTAATCTGTAAACATTTTTAGAACTTTCAAGTTATCCGCCGGACCTAGAGCGGAAAATTTTGTAAGAAACTGAATAACAAATCATATAAATATTTTATGCATTTATGTAACTGCGTAAATTAATATTATATAATATTTATTATATATAAATTTAAAAACCATAATAGTAAATCCACGAATTTGACACATTGGTTAACTCTGTGGTCTGCGTCGTGTTAAACTTTCGTAACCGTAATGTAAAATATATGGGCGTATGACACTGAAAATGTCAATAACACGAAATCAATTTTCTCGTAATGTGAGCTTTAAAGATAAGATATCTACTTAGGTACATATAAGTTGTTTCTAAAAGTAATTAAAATAATAATAATATATTACTAATAGAAATTGGCTAGAGATATTAAGTTTCCACACAAGATTAAAAATTATTATTGCTTATTAGAATTTATAATTACTTGTTTTGTTTATAATGAAATAAATTTATTAGTAATAAATACTATATTTTTTTTCTTGGGGTAAGGGCAGCATATTTAAAAGGGCCTAGGGCGGCACCTGTTCTAAATCCGGCACTGGGTACACGATTTTCAAATATATCGGTCTTAGTCGAATGTGCTTATACCTTCGTATAAATACGTATGCGCCTATACGGTTTGACGATAACGCAATTAAAATACCATATTTCAATGTTAAATATTTTTTTTTTCAAACTCATTGCTTACTATATTGTAATAATTAATAACATTTTGAAAATCAATCACTAATTTTTTTTTTATTCAAAATTAACTATGAATAGGTAACTGATTATATGTTTACTGTGAAAACTGTGAGTAACTTCATTACTTATACTAGAATTAGTATGCTAGTATACTAAATTCAATACAGTTTTTATTTTCTATCAGGTGGATCCAAAGCATTCCACATGGATTTACTAATACAATATACCATATTACATAATACTAACTAATACAGTAACACAGAATTCAAGTTATATGTACCTTCGAACCGAAACAATTTAGCGTTTTATATTATAAGATAGTGTTAGTAAAATACATACATATTATTTAATTATTAAAAATCATGTAGAAATATATAATTTTGAACGTTAGTATTTTTAGTAAAAACGTTATTTTATATTAATTAAACAAAGTTGATGTATTATTGAACACTACAATAGCAAAATATTTCTTCAAGAATTGAATGAGTATAATATAAAGAAATTGAAAAACGGCAATTGATTTTTTCGTAAGTCAGATAAGTACTAAATAGATGAATCGATTATTGAACAGTAATATTTTATTATATTTTGGTAACTGAGTATGCAATAAGCACATAATTGAACGTTAGCAATAGATTTCCAGGATTGAGATAGATAACTTTGTGTACAAATTGACGATTAGATTAGCAATAGGTTTTGGGAACCCCTGAATTCTCTTATCAAATATTGTTAACGGAACGGCCGGAACGTACATATGAGACACTCGTCACTACTGTACTGGCTAGGACGTCCTTCGAGGTTATTTGAAGTTCATTTTTGCCTTTTGGGCATTATTTTTACTGTCACTTTTTAACGTACAATTTCATTACCAATTTAGTCTATAATCATACAGTATGTCTGGATCTAACAACATCATGAACAACGTGCGTCTGTTACGGAATTTAAATAGGAACACAGTGAGAACAGTTACCACTAAATGTCCTATCAAAGTTGTTCAAGCATATAGGTAGTTAATTGATTATTTAAGGTGTTGAGTAGATTATAATTTTTTCTTTATTTTTGCGGTACTAAGGTGCCAAAGTTCCATTCATTGGCGAACCGGTAGACGTCCGTCTGTTAAAAATGTCGGCTATCGTTTCTATGCCACAGATTTCCCTAGCCATGTTAAAGTTTCTCTCCCAGCTCTGTCTCCTACCATGGAAAGCGGCACCATTATTAATTGGTCTAAAAAAGAAGGTAAATTGTATT
Source organism: Pentalonia nigronervosa (assembly GCA_014851325.1). Classification (NCBI taxonomy): domain Eukaryota; kingdom Metazoa; phylum Arthropoda; class Insecta; order Hemiptera; family Aphididae; genus Pentalonia; species Pentalonia nigronervosa. The sequence goes on along the minus strand of JACXSJ010002019.1, from coordinate 7,481 downwards.
TATACTTTAAAAAAAAATATCAAAATTTTCATGAGAATTTTGTAGGTGAAAGATTGAATGAAGGAGACAAACTAGCTGAAATCGAAACAGATAAAGCTATTATGGACTTTGAAACTCCCGAAGAAGGATATCTTGCCAAGATCATGGTGCCTGCTGGTCAAAAAGATGTTAAAGTTGGAAAGGTACATAATATAATATATATTTCTAAAGTATTTTATGTTTCTAATAATTGTGCAATATTGCAATAGGGTCATCTTGAGGATACAGTAAAAATTGTGACCTTGTATTAGGGTCAATGATACTATTAATATATTAAAAAATAATTAAGAAAATTAATTTTTATCAACTATCAGACTTCAAAAATTATATCATAAATAAATTACTTTATTTCATTAAAATGTTTGTTAATAACTTTAATCAGTTAAATTGACAACAAATTTTAAATTAAATCAATTTACAACTAAAAGGTTAAATAATAAACAGTAAGATTTTTTTTAAGAAATTACCTAAAACATATTTAATTAAAAAAAAATTCATTTTTTATTTTCAGCTTGTATGCATTATAGTAGAAAATGAAGCTGATGTTGCTGCATTCAAAGACTTTGTGGATAATACTCCAGCAGGCGCTCCTACTCCTGCAGCACAATCACCCAAACCATCTACTTCTGCACCGGCTCCATCACCTCCTGCACCTGTTGCTCCAAAAGCTTCAGCTCCAACAAAGTCAGTACCGATTCCAATTGGATCTCGGATACTTGCTAGTCCTTTAGCAAAACGTTTAGCTGCTGAGAAAGGATTAGATTTAAACGTAAGAATTACTGTATATATCTAATTATGCAAAAAAATTTAATGTAATTTTATAACTAATATGGTATTTAAATTTTAGACAATCGCCCAAGGTTCTGGTTTGTTTGGTTCAATAAAATCTACAGATTTGGACAAAGCTTCTATAGCCAGTAGTAAAAAAACTACTGTCGTCGATGGAATTCACGGTGATGGATTTGTTGATAAGCCAGTGACAAATGTTCGAAAGATCATAGCAAAACGTCTTCTTGAGTCAAAACAAGTAAAATAAAGTTTAACTTGTTTATCATTAACATACTTCACTTATACACATTACTAACTCTTATATTTTATATTTACAGACTATCCCTCATTATTATCTTACAGTTGATTTGGGCTTAGATAATATTGTTTCATTGAGAAAACGTATGAATGAACTTTTGGAAAAAGAAGGAGTTAAATTATCTATAAATGATTTCATTATTAAAGCTGCAGCTTTAGCTTGTAAAAAAGTTCCAGAAGCCAACTCATCTTGGATGGATAGTTTCATTAGACAGTAATTCAAACTGAAAACTATCTAAGCTTGCATTAGAGAATTAAATATAAATATTGTTAATTATAGATATGATGCAGTTGATGTAAGTGTGGCCGTAAGTACTGAAACAGGACTGATAACACCAATTGTGTTTAATGCAGATACTAAAGGCTTAATAGCAATAAGCACTGATGTTAAAGAACTTGCAGCTAAAGCTCGCCAAGGAAAGTTACAACCTCAAGAATATCAGGTATTTATTATTTCTTGGTGAATTTGTACTGTAACTTACACAAAATGTAATTTAAACTTATCTACGGTAGGGAGGTACATTTAGTGTTTCAAATTTGGGAATGTTTGGTGTCAAGAGTGTATCATCAATAATTAATCCACCTCAATCGTGCATATTGGGCATTGGTGCTATGGCTCAACGACTAGTACCAGATAAGACAAGTGGAACTCGTGCACAAGATACACTACAAGTTACATTAAGTTGTGATCACAGAGTTGTAGATGGTGCTGTGGGAGCACAATGGTTACAAGCATTTAGGCGATATGTCGAAGAACCACATAATATGCTTCTTTAATACCGACTCATTTGTCTCAAGAGCAATTCAGTCATAAAATGTTTCCGTAATATTTTCTTATATCTGTTTTTTTTTTTTTTTTTTATGTTATTTGTTATAAATAGTTTAAATGTTAAATTGATCAGTGCATACTCGTATTTGATTTTTAAGCACACTGTTAGCTGTTTAAATGCATCAAAAGTATATTAACACAGATAGACATAGCTCTAGTGAATTATAAAAACTAAAAACACGCTTAAAAAAAAAAAAGAGAGATATTATCTTGATGTTTCTTGAGTGTTCACACATGAATGTTCATAGAATAGTGCCTAATGGTACTTGCCTCCAATTCATCTGACCTGAATATGAAAAAAAAACAATATCATAGAAATAATTTGAAAAATTATATAATTTGTGTATTCTTAATAGATTATGTTAAATGAATTATGCACAGAAAAAAGCTTTGATCCTAATTAGTAATTACATAAATAATTTATTGAATTATATACTACAGCTTGTTTTTTGTGCCGATAACTAACAGAAAAACTAATGAGCAACATTACTTGTTATGTTTATTATAGATCATTTTAACTATTGTAAGACCTTATAAAACATAAAACACATTCCATGTTAAGCATAAGCCTTTTTAACTATTTTTTCTAGCTTCAAAAAATATTGATTAAGAAAATAATATAATATGAATAATAAATAATTTGTTTAAAAAAAAAACTATAAATGTGAGAAAAATCTTTCATTTTCATACAAAATGTTTTTATAAAACCTAATTGTTCAAGTCCACTGACAAAAAAAACTATCAAAAACAAAATGGAAGTATTACATTAAAACTATATTTTTATAAATATTTAATTAATTATAAATTTTAACAAAAAAATGAAGTTTTATGATGTTACTCTCAAAATGTAATAAATAATAGTACAGTCAAATTGCATAGCTGTTCAAAATGAATAATCAACATTGAATCTAGTGCTTTAGATAAATATTAAATTAAGGAATTATATAAATATACTTGTAGATATTTGCATTGCATTTCGTAATCTAATAATATACAACATGGTAATATACTCTACTAGAAACATTCAGCGTAAATAGATTAAATTAACTATTAAAACATTTACTAACCAAAAGCTTTTGACCATTGTGATTGATGATCAGTTTCATCTTTGCTGGTTAAATCATCAACTGTAAATGTATTATGATCAACATTTTTAGAACTAAGCTTCACTGCACCTGTATACAAAGATACTAATTTGATAATGTTGTTATGTTGTTTTACTTTCAATGGACTCGATTGTATTTGTAATAACCTAAAATGTAGTAAATAGGTTAGTGGGTTGCTAAAAATGGATTCTTTCAAAATTACCATTTTAAAAATATAATAGTGTATGGATGGGGTGATTGCAATGCTGCTCTTAAAACAAGATTTGTATCTAAATTTAAAGGTTTGTAGTTCAAACAGTTGTCATCTTGATTATTTTTCAAGTTAATTTTTTTGCTGCTTTTATATGCAACAATACACAATTCCAATACCCACAAAGCCGCTATACGTGAATGTTGAGTAACCAAACACTGTAATATGTTTGTCACCAAACCGTTGTTATTCATTATTTTTAGTACAACTTTCCAGATTGCTTTATCTGCCTTGGAGATTCTACCTAAAAAATAAAAGTCAATCTTATATTAACTGCTTACAATGGCTATGACAAAAATAAAATAATGAGAAAACTACCTTTAGATATAATACATTCATGAGCTTGAAGTAAATATCTTGTAGTAAATACATTGACTAAATCTGAATTCCAATCCTTAATTGATAAAAGACTTTTTATTTTCTTGACACATTCTTTGTTTGAATAACATTTGGACACATTTAACTGCTCTCTAAAATATTTTATAATGAAGACATGTTCTTATTTTTAATTCTTTAATATAATTTAATTCATTTTTACCTCAAAATGTTTAACTGTTTATTCCTATGGGCACCTTTAGTTTGACTTTTGCTTAGTACATAGAATTCCAATAGGTTTACAAATTCATATACAGGATATATGTGTAATTGTTTTGGAATAATCAGAAAATTTTCATCTTCGTTCCAATATTGTGTCTAAAATAACCATAATTATAATAACACTTCAAGTTTAACCATATTTCTTTAATTGTTTTTTACTTGTAACCATTCTAGTGCAAATTCCATAGCGTCTCTTAAAGATTTTAGAGTAGGTAAATCTTGGTCATGTGAAATTTTGTGTCTCATATCAATTAACCACGACGGAATATCTAACTGAGATGCTCTGTAATACATAGATTTTTGTGGACCTCTTCCCAAAATATCAGTTGTCAAATTGACAAATCTAGTTTGATGTAAATATCATAAAATCATGAATTTAAAGTTTAAGTATGGAATTTTCTATATTACTTCATTATAGCCATTGAATACAAACGAATTAAATCATTTTCATCGATAGGTTCATCAACTTTATAAAAATGAACATCTTTAATGATGACTTGTAAAATTATTTCAGTGCAATATAAACCTCGACATATTGATCTTCCTCTACAGCAGAATGATTATTTTTAGTGTTAGAAAAAAAATGTTTATTTCTACTTACCTAGATTTCCATAATAAAAGTGTTCTTAACGCTTGTTTGTAGTTACGTGTATCTTTACTACCAAATATATGTTGTCTAGTCGACTGCCACTCTGAACTGAAATTTAAAATAATACATTTGTAAATTAAACAAAGGTAATATTCAAAGTATTCAATTGGATTGTAAAGATTGCACTGTAGCGAATGTTTAATAATATTGATCATAGCTTCTTAAACATGATTTAACAAATTTATGTATTAAAATGTATGTAGCTTATCGACTATTATAACCTAATATATAATAATAAACATTTTGCTTACTCGGAAGACCATGGGACCACAACTATTTCATCCATCATGTTGAAATACTAAATTTCGTCTAAAAACCATGAAATGGAATTAAAATCAATTAAATTGATCACGTTTTAATTACAAGAAACGGTATAAAATACCATTTAGTACGTTGTTTTAAATTTTTTTAAATGATAATATACATAATATTATTTCAAATTTGAATTTTAAAATATTATAAATTGACCGATTTGCTTTATTATATTATTAAACAAACCGCTTCAACTGTTCTTTTTCTTTTTAATCAGTCTATCGGTCAATGGTCGGCTAACAGGGCACAAGACAGAAGACAGTAAGACAGAACTCAACTAAGAAGTACACAAGTTTACTGTTGAGCGTTTAGCGTTAGCACTTAACATGTGAATCTTGTTCTCGTGTTATCACTTATTGTGTTATCAGTGTTCGGTGTTTTCATCGCGACAAAAACGGAACAACCATCATTCTGATGTGATGTGATGTGATATAATATATCACTTCACATCAGTTTAGTTGTATTATATTATCCCTACAATGCATGATTTTTTTTTTATTATTAAAAAAATTGTTTTTGGTTAGTACTAAAGCTATAGAATACGTAAAAAATAATTTAAAAAATCTATTTTGATTTCAAGTGTTGAAAAAGTCGAAAAAGTTGGTTGTTGCTGTAGAGCAACATTATGCATTTGTAACTACGAAAAATAAAAACTTTTTTTTTTCATTTATTATATTTCAAATGTGTTAACATATTACATGTCTTTACAAGTTTATTAATACAATTTTGAAATTTTGAAAACTTTAATTTTTTTTAAAATGTTGTCATATTATAATAGATATACCTAAAATTTGTCAAATTTATACATATTTAAATTACTCAATATTATTAGGCAGTATGATATTTTTTAAAGCAAGTTTTTCCTTTTCCAGTACATAATCCAACTTGACATTTTTCACATGCTTGCCATGTATACCCCTTGCAACCTGGCATTTTACAACGACTCCTCGTTGGTGCATCGATCGGCCAGTGATCAATGCGATCCATGCGTATATCTTGATTTGGTGGTTTCGAAGCATTCGGCTTCTTAGATTTTTGAATTAGTGCATTATCTATGGTATTTGATGGCCTTCCTCTAGTGAAAGTTGACTGACCAACTTTGCACAAAGATATGGCTAAATCTTCTTTAAACGCAGCTGATGTCATAGGTTTTTCAACGTTGCCCCTAGTTTTATTTTTTTGAGCAATTATTCGCTTATGTAACAGCCATGAATTAACAACAGTCACATTAAGTAAATGATAGAAAATCATTAAATACCATTTACGACTTCCTATTTTAATTTTCTGTCGTCCTAACAAGCTATCCAATAGGTCTACTCCTCCCATGTGTTTATTATATACACTTACAATATGTGGACAGTCTATTTCAATGGATTTATTTTCCGTTTTTGAAAATCTTTTTACCTTAGACATAGGATCGATTTCCACAAATGTAGATAGTAAAGTTACCACCTTGTTATCACGCCAACATGTGGCGAAAACTTCTTGACTATTGATGTTTGCCAAACAATAATCTGACGAACCTCGTGGTTTTTTTAAAAAATCCTTTTCATTAGGTAATAATACATTATTTAGGCGATTTCTGCGAACCGTACCCAAAGAACATATTTTACTGTTTTTCATATACACCATCAATGGTACAGATGTGTAGTAGTTATCGAAATAAACTTTATAATTCATATTTTTTGGAATTATTCTACATAGTCGAACGACTACATTTCCCGAAGCGCCAAAATCTGGTTCCCATGAATACCTATTAGCGTCATTGTTTTCCTGTCCACTATACATTTCAAAATTGTAGGAAAAACCAGATACACCGCATAATACAAAAAATTTGTATCTCCACTTATGGGGTTTCATTGGTAGATATTGCTTGAGAAAATGACGAGCTTTAGTTGAGCATAATTGCTCATCTATAGACAAAGCTTCTTCTAAAGGTATAGAAGCAAATCGTTTTTTTAAAGTCTCCATAACTGGCCTAATTTTATGTAACCTATCATGGCCCACGTGGCCTTTAGGTAACATATTATTATTATTATTGAAGTGTATGAATTGTCGAATTTGTTCAAATTGGTTGACGCTCATCGTTTCTTGAATAATTTGATTTCCTATGTTTGGAGACCAGTATTTTCGAATATTAAAAATATTTACTAAGCCCATTAATAGACAGACTCCTAAATACTTTTTCACATCATTTGAAATTAATTTAAAATTGTTATTTGGATTTATTTGTACACTATATATATCAAAGTTTCATACACAATATGTTCAATTAAATCGTCTTGGAAAAAGTAGCCAAATATTTGATACGGAGTACTTAAATTTAAAATTTCATGTGAAAGTTCAAAGTCACCAGTAAATTTTACATTTTGGGTAGACAATTTTTCATGTTTCCATGAAATATCCAACTTTTGTTTTTTTTGTTTTTTACTTTAGGCTGAGGCTTAGCAACAAAAGGAGGTGTGGTTATATCTAATTTGAATTTTTTTCTTAAATTTTTAATTTTGAGGTCTGGAGTTTTATTTATTTCATTTTTTGTATGCGGCTGTACAGAAATAAAGTTTGGAAGAGATATCGATTGGTCGTCAGGTTCACATTCAACATCTCTCATGT